>VMDO01024568.1:0-29501 GCA_007922755.1 Pedetes capensis | reverse complement strand
TCCCAAGGCAATCCTGAAATCATCAGCCATTGAAAACCCTATGAGGGTTGCTATGAGTTGGACACAACTCAGTGGCACCTAACAACAACAACGGACCAAAAATGAAGATTTTGCTGGCATGCTTGTAATCACAGCTACCTGGGATGCTGAGGCAGGAGGATGGTAAGTTCAAGGCCAGACGCAGCCTGCACAACTAAGTGAGACGTTGTCACAAAATAAAAAACAAAAAAGGGACTAGGAGTGCAGCTCAGTTGTAAAGCAGTTGTCTAGCATGCACAAGACCCTGGGTTCAACCCCTAAATGATACCATAAAGAGAGAGAGAGAGAGAGAGAGAGGGAGAGAGAGAGAGGGAGGGAGAGATTTGTTGTTGTTGTTGTTGTTGTTGTTAGGTGCCGTTGAGTCGGAATCCGACTCATAGCGACCCTCATAGGGTTTTCAATGGCAGATTGTTTCGGGATTGCCTTGGGAGTGGATTGCCAGGTACTTCTCTCCCCCCCCCCTTTTTTTTGTGGTGCTGGGAATTGTACTCGGGACCTCAGAGACTGCAGTGCAGTGCTCTACCAACGGAGCTAAATCCCAGCCCCAAAGAAATAGGGCATTGAACGCTGCCCTTGTTGTTGTTAGGTGCCGTCGAGTCAGTATCCAACTCATAGCGATCCTCATAGGGTTTTCAATGGCTGTTTTTGGGATTGCCTTGGGAGTGGATTGCCAGGTCCTTCTCCCATTTTTGCGGTGCTGGGAATTGAACTCGGGACCTCAGAGACTATAGAGCAGCGCTCTACCAACTGAGCTAAATCCCAGCCCAGAGAGAGATTTAGAAGGCATAAACCACTCACTTCATGACCAGGAGGGGAACAGGAAGTGGAAAGAGAAGAACAGGAAGGAGGTGGAGTCCCATAATGTCTTTCAAAAGCACATCACCCATAGGGGGAAGACACCCAACTAAGCCCCACCTCTTAAAGGTGACACGACCTCCCAGTGGTGCAATGGGCTAGTGACCCACCCTGGAGCACATGAGCATTTGGGGAACACTGAAGGTCCAATATGCTGAGGACTAAAACAAAGAAATTATGCAATGTGTTAAAACGCGATGAGGAAGATACATTTATGTGAAGATTTTCTGATTGTTCCAGCTGTAATAGTGTGCATCCCTTCACTTCCATATCACTTGCTAAAGCTTTACTTCATTTTGCTCCTGACTACTCACCTCTGCCTGAAGCTCCATTATTTACTTGTGTACTCACCTGCTAATTGTATTTACATGTGGCATAAATAAGATCGTGCGACTGGCACAGAATTTGGAAGGGTTTCGATCTGCTGTACATAGGGTCGTTATGAGTCAGACTCTACTTGAGGGCACCTAACAACAACAACAAGTTATGTCTACAGATAGAAGGTAAGCTCTGTGGAGGTGGAGCTTTGTCAATCAAGTCTGCTATTTTTGACACAGAAGAAAAGAGGTCTCTTGCCAATAAAGTTGGCAATAAAGTATTTTCAATAAAGTATTCAATAAAGTATTTTACAGGATGATGGGTGAATCCACCATGTTTGCTGATGTAACAAATGCATCTGGTGACAGTGATGTAATTTACATTCTTTGGGGCAAATTGAGAGCGTGGTTCTCCTTTCCCTGCCTCTGTGGTATGGAGCCTTTTGCAGGCTCTCTCTTTTAATGTTACACCATAGTCCTCTCCCTTTGCATTCTTTGTTGGCCCTGGAGCATTCCTGACTTGCTTCTATTTAGGATCTTTATTCTTATTGTCTCCATCAATTGGAAAATTCTGGAGAAAGATGATGCATAACAGTACCTTGCTGTTGTCGAAACTTTACTGAAATAAAACCTCCATTAAGCCCACTCTGAGCTCCATATTTCAAGCTGGCAATTGATCTCCATTGCTGACCTTCTGGATCCTCTTGCTCTGGCTTTATTTCTTCCCCCTTTTGTGGGACAAATGACCTTTCGAAAGTTTAAAGAAATGTAAAATAAAATTGTCATTGTATGAAATATATAAACAGCACAGAATGTCATTATAAATAATCTAAAATTCGTGTCATGTATTCCATGTCCCTAAAACATAAGCTGTCTGAACGCATATATATCTGTCCACCTAATACGTTCCTTGGACCTGTCCTCACCCTCCCTTGCTGGGGCTCATCCCATAAGCTGTGCTCCAGGCTCTGCTGTGAGCCAGTGTCCATCTGGGTTGGGCCAGTGGAGGTCGTGGCAGGTGTCTCGAGGCATCTGTGTCCTTTATATTCTAGGACCATGGAGTGGCTTCCTAGTTTGCTTACTTTTCGATCCCATATTGGCTTTTTAGCTCCTTCATCCCTACTCTGAATTAAGTTTCATCTGTTTTAACTATTCAGAGAAGTTTCTTTTCTTTTCTCCGGGAAGGTCTTGAAGTACGCAATTATACTTCCGCTTTTAACCGCTGTCTGAGAAGTCAGGTCAGAAAATGCAAATGAAGGCAGTGGACATTCTGTCCCTGTCCCACTATATAATAAAACCAAATAATTTTGCAGCTCAATAACTTTGGCAGAGCAGCCCTAGCTTTATAGGTTTTCTTCATTATCTTAAGATGGGTGCAGTATAAATCACCATGTGCAGACAAGAGCTATAATCTGATATACGGTAAAATCACAGTCACATCCAGCTAAGTAATTTATCATGAGCATTTAATTACATGAAGAGACACATTAAGTTTATCTCCATGTCCTTATCACTCAGTTCAATGCCTGGAATATAACAGCGACCTGATAAATGCTTCTTTAATGATGAAATGAATGAACTGAAAGTATTAAAAATTATGCATGCTCTGGCCATATGTCACGCATTACAATATGAGATAGCACAAGAATTCTGGCAACGTATCAGCATATGAATGAAGAAAAATCCCCCTAATTTGCAACACAGAAATGCTCATGTTAAATGTCTGTCTGTGCAGGCAGACATTCTGTGAGTCACAAAAGGAGGACTTTCTGGTGGGGTCTGAAGGGACCTGGCCAGCCCAGGTTCTCCACAGGGTCACGATGCGTTGGCGCCATCCTCAGGAATTGTTTGAGGCTCAGCCTGATGAATGAAAACAGTCAGAGCTTGGACGTCTGTAAGAAGGACATTCTTGTGAGGGTTCCAGCATGCTTCCGTTCACTGGAGTCTAATGGGCAAACCCCAGATGTGTTAATCAGCCACTTGTTAGCGTGAGAAAATACCTGATAAAACAACATAAGGGAGGAAGGATGTACATTGGTTCACAGTTTCAGAGATTTCAGGCCATGGTTGGCTGGCTGCATTATTTTCAGGCCTGTGGCAAGGTAGAACCATCATGATGGAAGAGCATGGTAGGGGAAGGCTGCTTACCTCAGGGAAGCCAGGAAGGGGAGAGAGAGGGAAGGAGGGAGGGAGGGAAGGAAGGAGGAAGGGAGGGAGAGAGAAGGGGAAGGAGGAGGAGGAGGAGGAGGAGGAGGAGAAGGAGAGCAGGAGAGCAGGAGGAGGAGGAGAAGGAAGAAGAAGGGGAAGAAGAAGAAGAAATAGAAGAAGAAGAAGAACTAGAAGAAAAGAAGTAGCAGCAGCAGCTGGGGACAAGATATGCCCTTCAAAGACAAGCCCCAGTGACGTCCTTCCTCCACATGTCCTGATAGCCATTAAATATAGACTCATGGATGGATTAACCTATTGACGATGTTAGTGCCACATGATCCAATCATCTCTCAACAGTGCCACCAGCTAGGAACCAAGTCTTCTCCACCTGAGTCTTTTTGGAGGAGACTTCATAAATCATACACCAAGCTAAATGCAGAAAAACTGGAAGGGGAACAGAAGACAATCGTGGACGATTTTGTCCTCTTGTGCCCAGGCTGTTCTTACCAGGCTGGAATGAGTAGCCAGAGAGATTACAAAGATTCACCCATGAGTTCTGTTCCACAGCTTCATTAGTGTACATGAGGGCTAAGGTTTGGATAAGTATACCCCAAATACTTGCGTGTCAAAGGCTGGGTCAACAGCCCGTAGTGTTCCTGGGAGGTGGGGCATAGGGGGAGGAACTCTGGTCATTGGAGCTGTACCTTTGAAGGGACCCAGCCCTTCCTCTCTCTCTCTTTGCTTCCAGCCACCAAGACACGATCTGACCTCCTCTACTGTGCTCACTTACCATGACACACTGAGCCACCACAGGCCCAAAGCAATGGGCCAGCCAACCATGGACTAAAACTTCTGAAACAATGAGCTGAAATAAACCTTTCCTGCTTTTAACTTGATTGTCTCAGGTATTTGGTGACAGTACTGGAAAGCTGATTTGCACAATATCCATGCAGTCTTAACATCCTCGTATCCAGTGGCGCCTTCAGAAGTTCCTGTGGAGCTACCATATAAGACAGCCTGCTGGAACCATCCTGGACCTCCTGGGTTTTCACAGCATGGAGCCCATTCCCTGCATCCTCTGCCACTAGTCCATTGTTTGTGGGGAAAATGCTTCACCATGCTGTCTTGTAATCTTTTGTGTCCCCACGTGAGCCACAAAGGCAGAGCTTGGCCACCCTTTGACCTGAGGTGTAGTGGGACATCCCATGATTCCTTTGGGAGCTAGAGGAGAGAACTTGGTGGAGAAATGCTAAGAGGCATTTCCGGGCCCCACCTGGGGAAGATGGACACATGGCTGTCCCTCCTCTGTGTTATCTTTCTTGCCTCTGTTGAGCACACGCCCTACCATATCACTTCCCTTTAGAGTGCAGTTTCAGGCTTCTTGACATATCTGTAAAATTGTTGGCATTGTTGTTACTGTTGTTAGGTGCCGTGGAGTCAGTGTCCAACTCATAGCGACCCTGCGTACAGCAGGCGAAACACTATTGTCAGTGCTTCTCTGCTGTTCATAGGGTTTTCAATGGCGGATTGATTTTTGGGAGGGGGTTGCCAGGTCCTTCTCCCAAGCCGACAGCACCTGGTGTTCCCAGGCAGTCTCCCATCCAGGTACTAACCAGGCCTGACCCTGCTTAGCTTCCGAGGTCTGACAAGATCGGACGCCATGGTGCTATGGCTGCAGGCATCTCTGCAAAATTTCTTGACTGTAATTTAGACGTAGTTCTTTGGAAGCACAGCCACTGAAGGCTCATGGTGCCTGCCACCTGGCCACTCTGTCTGGCCTGCCACCTGGCCACTCGTACGTGCAGGAAAGAAGTAGCTGGAAGGTAAAGAAATACGACAACTAATGCTTTAATTGAAACAAACTCTCAGAAAGGGACATTGATTTCCTTCACGCCCAACTCCTCCAACAGATCTCTTTCTAAAAGGAAGGCGCATTTGCTCTGGTAATTTACTTGTTTGTCTGTAACTAGTCCACCCAGGGAATCTCTGTAAGACATCTTTCTCTGGCACATATTTCATCTTGATCTTGGGAGGAAGATAATAACAGCCAAATGACCTGTTGGACAGGACACACTTGAAGCCAGGTGAGGAGATTTGATTTAACGGGCATTAACGGACATCCCATGGTTGTCTGGGAGAACTGGTACCATGTTGATCTGGCTTTTGCTGTCTGTGTAAGTAACACCTCGTCAGAATCCATTTGGGCTCATTGTCTCTGTATTGCCTACATCCATCACGACAGTGGTAAGTTGGACCAGCAGGCACCATGATGCTGCTTTTGTGGGCAGCATGGATGTTTATTTGGTTTGGACATGGTAATGTCTTTAATGGCATTAGATCCTCGGATGGCTCTAGTTCGATGAGATTACTCTACCGGTTGTCTTCAAATGTATCAAATGCAAGATTTTCTTTATTTAAAAAAGTGAGTTCATGAAGTTGCAGGCCAGTATGATGCTATATTTCACCATGGCCATAGGTACCTCCCATGTCTTGGTTTTTTGAGATAAGGTCTCACTGTGTAACTCAAGCTGATCTAGATCTCTCTAGGTAGCCCAGGCTGGTCTTGATCTCCAGATCCTCCTGTTCCAGCTTCCTGAGTGCTAGGATGACAGGTGTGAGTCGCCACATCTAGCCTGGAGTCAGTTTGCTGGGACTTCCACGCACTGGAGGGAGTACTTTCGATGTCTACAGAATCTGATCTTGCCCTTGACCCAAAACACTTACAGAGTTCACTGAGCAGACTTAAGAGCAGGAGCGGACTTCAGGAAGGCATCTGAGCCCGGTTGTAAAGTATTTTATTTTTGCTGCAGAAGCCCTTCTCTTTTGATATAGCTTTAAAATAAATAAAAGCTCCAGTTCTTCCAGCAAAATGTCACTCTGTTGTATGTTTTCAATCATGGATCCTGCTCCTTCTGAATTCCCAAAGAGCTCAAATTCATCTTTAAGTATGACATTTCTCAAAGTGTGTTCCTTTCTCAAAGTATAACCCAGATGTCACACATGGGGAATAAGAAGCAGGTTTCTTCACTGGAGCTTGAATATGCCCCTATCATGAAACATAGCTGATCAAAAATGTCTCGGGCAAGGTCATGATTTATTGTCACTGAGCTTTTTATGCTCTGCATAAAGGAGACTAGAAGCACAGACCTATCAGCCTGAAGGCACAAGACAGAACCCAGTGTCTTATTCATGAAGATGGCTCCCAAGGACATGCTATGTCAATCAGTTTTAGTGCAAACTAGGTTTTAAATTCCTAGTTCCATTTTTTAGAATCACATGTTGTAAAGAAGAAAAGTTGGAGTGTATGCATACATGTATACATGCCAATGAACTTTTTCATAGTACTGATCTCCATTTGCCTGTGGTCTTTGAGGTATAATTCACAATAATCCCAGCATTCAGGAAGCTAAGGCAGGAAGATCACAAGGTCAAAACCAGCATGGGCTACATGGGGAGACCCTGGGTCAAAATCAATAAAAATAAATAAATAAAAGAAAAAGAAAAGAAAACTGGAAAGCAACATTATCCAGCGTGCACAGCAGTATGGCTACAGGCTTGGTTGGGACAAGAGGTGCCTTGAAAGAGTGACCCTTTCTTCCTGTGCTTTTTTCCCCCTTCCATCCTAAGAAGGAAATACGCCCAACAGTTTCCCAAACATAAGGAAAATCCACGTATGCATAAATAGTCATTACTATCTACTAGAATTTCAGGCTTTGGTTTGGGGATTTCCCCCCTATTGAAATTTCCTAGCTGGAGCCAACATTCAGAACTTTAAATACTGTTGTCCTATGTGAGGTTTCTGAAGCATGCATCCCACACACTAGCTCAACATTTCTTTATAGGCATGCTAAGATTTACAGGTGCACTTGATCAAAGAGCTGGAATGACTTGAGATATTTCTCCCCGGAGAATCTATCTGTACATATCCCACAGCCAAGCATTTGGCAAGTGACCAAAAGATATGGTTTCAAAAAGCCCGAATCATACGTGCAGGAAAGAAGTAGCTGGCAGGTAAAGAAATACGACAACTAATGCTTTAATTGAAACAAACTCTCAGAAAGGGACATTGATTTCCTGCACGCCCAACTCCTCCAATAGATCTCTTTCTAAAAGGAAGGCACATTTGCTCTGGTAATTTACTTGTTTGTCTGTAACTAGTCCACCCAGGGAATCTCCGTAAGACATCTTTCTCTGGCACATATTTCATCTTGATCTTGGGAGGAAGATAATAACAGCCAAATGACCTGTTGGACAGGACACACTTGAAGCCAGGTGAGGAGATTTGATTTAACGGTCATTAAGAAGAGATCAATGCAGGTGTTTTGTGAGGACTGAGACAGGGACGGCGAATGGCTGGGTGAACTTCATCCTTTCAAATAGAGAGGTCAAGAGGTATGAACTGGGGCAACTGTCTAATTTCATCCCACCTGATATTTTTAAATGATTTAAGTCAAAAGAGATTAAGCTGGTTGATATAAAATCCACAAGTATCTGGGTAATTCATAGCAAATGGAAACTGTGAATAGAAATCCAGATAATCGGACCAGGGAAATAAAAGTAATTCTTGTGTTTGTATAAACGCAGAGAATGGAAAAGGTTCAACGTTCACTCCTTCTGTTGACCATTTAGCCATTTTGTGCATATGTATTGGACAGCTCTTCCGCAGCCAGAAGTAAGCCAGGTTCCAGCAATGAAACGATGATGATAATACAGTTTCTGCTCTCAAGGGTGGCAGGTAACTGCCTAAGAACCATACTATGTGCTTGGGATCTGTGGAACCACAACAGGGAGTGAAAAGAGCACAATTTTGAGAGCCTACTGGTGATCCAGGCTGGAAAAGGTAAAGTACATGGCAGACTCCGATGCACGTCTGAGAATAAGAAGTAAGCATTTGCAGTGCGTAGGTGGAAGGAAGCATAGCAGGGACAAATAATAAACCAGTTCTGAATATTAAGTATCAACTATGGGCATTGTTGGGGGCTGGGATTTAGCTCAATTGGTAGAGCACTGCTCTGCAGTCTCTGAAGTTCTGAGTTCGAGTCCCAGCACCGCAAAAATGGGAGAAGGACGTGGCAATCCACTCCTGTGGCAATCCCGAAACAGTCAGCTATTGAAAACCCTATGAGGGTTGCTATGAGTCGGACACGACTTGATAGCACCTAACAACAACAACATGGGCATTGTTACCACTTAGTGCTATTCATCCCTGGACTGAATGTGTAGCTTTCTACTTCTGTTTCCACATCTGTAAAAAAAGGATGAAATTAAGACCTAATTTGGAGGCTGGTAAAATATCCCATGAGGTACTTCATCATAAGCACTTAGCTCATGACCAGTAAGTGCTGAGCCCATGGAACGTTCCAGTGGTCTTGTTTGCCAATTTGCTTTACCACAGGTGATAGGCGAATGATGCTCTCCTCAGCCTCTCCCTGAGAACAGGCCGGCAACTTTCATGACACACAGCAGAAAATTAAAGTTCCGTGTTTATTGTTTATAGGGAGCAATCCAGCCCCATATGTAATAGCTAACTGAACTGTGAATGTATCTCCTCCATCCAGTTTTTCTTTTCTAGTTTCTTAGCATTTTTAATATATATATGTGTGTGTGTGTGTGTGTATACATATATACATATATACACACACACATACATACATACATACATACATACATACATACATATGAATGCATATATATACTTTACATTTTCTCTCAACAGTAAGCAGCAAGAGGCAGAACTGTGATCAGATCCCATCCTTGAGTGAGGAATGGGGAAGGGGGCGACCTCAGGGTGAACAGTGCAACTTTAATAGTTCTGGAAATAAATATAATAATACCAATAATACCAAAGAATGGTAATAACATGGATGGGCTAGGAAATTCAGGTAATAGTACTGACAATGTAAAAAGATAGTTCACTACACAAAAAGTTTCGATCTTAAACATAGTTGGGATCCAAGAATATATAGAAAAATATTACCACAAAAAGACATGCAAATGGAAGAGAGGCCATTGGGGGGGGTGGGACAGGGGGAGGATGTGCACAAGAGGGTGAGGGGGAACTTATCTGTGCAATGTACAACAAAATGCATATATGGAAATGTCACAATGAAAAGCATGTCAGAATGAATCACATTAAGTTGTACATTAAAATTTTCCAATAAAAAATATGGATTTGAGCTTTGCTGCAGATTAGGACACATCTCCAAATTCCTAAGGAGTTCATATGTTCTGATACTTTGGTCAGGGATGTATCATTGTACTAGAGTCTAGTTAATCAACGTGCTACATTTCTGTAATGTTTAGTTCTGGCATTTGTTCGTGGTTTCACTGTCTGGATCAAGCGAAACAATGTGATCTTTAAGCTGAAACAAGAAAAGTGATGGGAAGCCCTGAGCCCCGGATTCCACAAATCAGCTGGGGCAAGACCATCGATCGCTTCTGGAGAACAATTGGGTGTTCCCACAGTGAGGAGCGTCCTAAGGACACGGACTTACTATGCCTACTCTGCCTCCTATTTCTGGAGTCTGACAGATGGGAGATGCTTAGCAAGACTCTATAAGTCAATGAAGAAATGTTTATTGTCACTTTTCTGGAATGCCAAATTTTATATGCTAATAAAAGTAGAAACTCCAGAGTCTTTTTAAAACTGTCATAATTTAGGGATGCTTAGCTCATCCTCCTTGTACCTTGTTTACAGATTTAAGGTATTCCAACTCTTCCCTTGTCGTTGGTAATATCGTTTGTTGCCATTTTCACTGACATTAAAAAGTAATGCGCTCTTGTTCCCTCCAGTACCCTTCCAAATGGAGTAGTAAGTTTTAGGCAATAGTGTGCTCTTTTGAATACACAATGCCTTTGGAATTGATTTAATTAAACAGAAAAATTGACATTTTTTTTCTGGCTTAAGGGAAACATGACCTATGAATCTTCAAATGTCAACCTCTGGCAGGAAGGAAAGTATCCTTCACATGGTACACATTAGCCCTCAGATCAGCAGTGACTTCTTTATCAAAGAGCATAACACAAGGAGAAAATGTTTTAAGTGTGAATTGTAAAGCAAGTAAACAAATAAAGCCAGCCCAAACATTGGAAAACATGCAAGTCAGATCACATCACTTCAAGTAGCGTAAGACTGAGAAACTAGCCCCACAGTCACACCATAGCATCAACCTTGAAAAAGTAACAATTGGAAATGCAACCTTGATGAGGGCATTGTTTAAAATGACTTTCCCTCTCTCCCTCTCTCTTTTTCTCTTTCACTCTCTTTTACGGTATTGGGAGGCTGAACATAGTACCTTGTACCTACTTTGCAAGCACTCTACCACTGAACTGTACCCCCAGGTCCTTTTGTATTTTATATCCTGAGATAAGGTCTCACCAACTTGTGCAGGCTGCCTCTTGCCTCAAACTTGTGATCCCTACATCAGCCTCCCAAGCCTCTGGAATTACTGGCTTACAGGCGTGAGCCACCACACCCAACTGTGACTTCTCTTTTTGACCAATTGTTTTCAATTCAGTCACACACTACTGACTCTGAGAGCAAAAAATAAAGCAGTATGACTGTTGAATAAAAAGGCAGAGAAAATTTTGAGCTTCATGCATAGATCATCATAGACATTTTTTAGACATTTTTAGTGACAGTGAAGGAGGAAGCATTTCCAAATTCCGTCCCCCGCTTTGCCTCCTACACTCATACATCTGTGAAAATCTGCACTACTTCAAAACAGAGTAAGGAGAATAAAAGCTCAACATAAAGGAGGCTATGTCCTCTGCACATTATTGTGCAAGACTAGCTTTGACTGTCGCGTAAGTGGAGAAAAGACTGAGGTTGTCCAAGAGTTTGTTTTACTTGGTTCAACAATCAACACCCATGGAAGCAGCAGTCAAGAAATCAAAAGACACATTGCATTGAGAAAAGCTGTGGCAAAAGATCTCTTTAAAGCGCTGAAAGGTAAAGATGTCATATTGAAGATGAAGGTGCACCTGACTCATGCCATGGTATTTTCAGTCACATCATATCATTGTGAAATCTGGACATTGAATAAGGGAGACAGGAGAAGAATTGATGCTTTTGAATTATGGTGCTAGAGACGATTATTGAATATACTATGTACTGCCAAAAGAGCCAACAGATCTGTTCTAGAAGAAGTGCAACCAGGTGCTCCTTGAATGCAAGGATGGCCAGACTGTGCCTTAGCTATTTTGGACATGTAGTCAGGAGAGACCAATCCCTGGAGAAGGACATCATGTTTGGGAGAGTGGCAGGTCAATGAAAAAAAGAAAACCCTCAACTAGATGTATTGACACAGTAGCTACAACAATGTGCTTAAACATATAAAATATCATGTGCCTGGCACAGAATGGAGGACTATTTCATTCTGTTGTACATAGTGTTGGCTCTGACTCAATGGCACCTAACAACAGCAACAAGTTTTGACTAGGAATTTTGATGTTTGAAATGCTAATGACTCCTCAAACAACCACATGACTATTGAGTTAATTTGGGTTGACATTGGTCCCCAGTTCTCATATCTTTTAAGTTTTTCATTAGATCTTTTGTTGTAAATTCTTTTAAGAGAAACTTTAGAAACATTTGTTCTCATCCTCAAAGGGAAAATTCATTATCTGAATTTTTGTCTTTTTTATGAGATATCATTCACATACCATAAAATTCTCCACTTTACAATGTAAAATTCAGTAATTTTAGTATATCCATATTGTTGTACTATTATTATTACCATCTAATTCCATAATCTTCTCATCACTTCCAAAAATAAACTCTAAAACAATTAGCAGTCACTCTCTGTCTTTCTCTCTCCCAGCCTCTAGAAAGCACAAATTCACTTACTTTTTGTACCTATGGATATTTTATATAAATCAATCATACAGTATTTGGCCTTTTGTGTGTGGCTTCTTTCACTTAGCCTCATGTTTACAGGATTCATCCAAGCTACAGAATCAATCAGTCTTTATTTCCTTTTCATGGCAGAATAATATATGATCAGTAGACCACATTTTGTCTATCTACTCATCAGTGTCATGTTGACTTTTGAGGTATTATGAATATGCTGCTGCAAACATTCATTTATAAGTTTCTTTGTGAGAAGCTCCCTTGGACATATATCTAGGAAGGGAGTTGTTGAGTCCCATGGTTATTCTGAGTTTAAGTTTTTGATGGAATGGTGAAGTGTTTTCCAAGTGGATGCCCATCTTATATTCCCACCAGTAGTGGGTTCTAATTTCTTCACATCAGTGCCAACTCCTGTTACTCTGGTATCTGACATTTACCACTGAGGAGAAATGATGAATACTCAGTAAAGAGTGGCGTTATGAGAAAAATAACTTAAACTTTGAATTTCAGTTCATAAGGCAGAAAAAACTAAAAAATTATGACAATTCAGAAAATGCAAATCTCTATAGTTATCCAAAAGAAAAATGTAAAATTAATATGCTAGCAATAATTGGTTATTATATAACTATATTTCCATTTATCCTTTTAAAGAGGATGATGAGAAAAAATGAAAAGCAGCTTATGGCAGATTTCAGAAATAGATTTGAATGGATTGGTCCCTGAAATGGAGAAATGGAAAGACCTATGCAAAAGTTCCAGAAACATAAGGCAATATGATCATAGTCAGTTTTATTAGAATTAAAAGCTTGTTCAACTTAGATTTGATCACAATCATAGATGTTGGCTTTTTGTTGATTCCATCCAGAGTTTGTGTATATTAGAGTGATTACATGGCTGTTGGCCTTTGCTAACAAAGGCATGAGTCATCACTCAAGGGTGTGAGCAGAAGAAGGAAGATCCAGGGAATATAAAAAGAACGTGGCACTCTCGGGGAATGCAAATAGTTGCTATGGAGAGATCAAAAAATTCAGTGAGAGGCACAGTGGGAAATGGGCTTTGGCAGACATGTTTGTCTCTATGCCCAAATACCTGAGCAAAACAACTTAATGGAGGAAGGATTTATCTTGGCTCATGGTTTCAGAGCTCTCAGTCCATGCTCACTTTCTTGCTTCTGGTCCTGTGCATGGCGAGATGGAGCATCATGGCGGAAGGGTGTGGTGGAGTAAAGCTGCTTACCTCACGGCAGCCAGGAAGCAGAGAGACAGGAAGTGGCTAGAGACAAGATACCTCCTTCAAAGGCTCACTCCCAGTGACCTGCTTCCTCCAACCACGCCCTACCTTCAAATAGCCCACTCAGCATGAACTTATCAGCGGGGTAACCCATTGATGGAGCCAGCACCCTCATGAGGCAATCACCCCTCAATAGCACCACCAGCCGGAGGATCAAGCCTTCAATATGTGAGCCTTCTGGAGGACACTCTACATACAAATCACCACACACATGGAGGTATCCATGAGCAGAGATAAACATCAGGGTCATTACAGGCATGGAGAAAAGAGTCAACACAGCATACCTGGGATTGTTCTCCCTAGAGAAGTTTGCCCTTGGCTAGGATCTGGGAATCTGGAGATCAGGAAGTCCATCCTGGCTCCCTGAGAAGACTCGCCCCTTGTGCCTAAAGATTTAGTACAATCCATATGTGGTACGCTGAACCCCTGATTTCCTCCTGGGAGCCTAGAACCCTGCCAGCTTTCTAGACTATGTCCTCTTTGGACTTTGGTGAAGGACATCTTCGGTTCACTGGCATGTGTCCATGCCAGGAATTGAATGCCCACATGACCCGCTCCCAGTGAAATCCTGGATACTAACGTTCTGATGGTCATCTGTGGCAGGCAGCCTTCCACACATGTTGCCATAAAGAACAATGTGATCACACAAACCCATGCACGCAATCCAAATAAGACAAACAAAAATCTGGTTCCTTTAATCTATGAGGGGCTGAGGAAATTCTCTTGGTGTTTGCATGTTTATAAGTGATGGGCAATTGTTATCCAATTTTGAGCTAATTGAAGTCCAAAATTATGGTGAAATAACGACTAAAAAAAGAAGAAAGAAAGAAAACATCTTGCTGACTTTACCTCAAGAAACCATTTTAAACTACTATATGGTGCAAAACTCTTGAATGATTAAAATATTTATGCCATGGAATTTAGAGTTTTAAAATGTGAATTTTAGTATCACTTATGCTGTTTTCAAAAGCACTAATAAATTTTCAACTTTGGCAGCAACCATATTGAAATTAAAAAATCTTTTTGACGTTGTCTCTTGACTTCAGCATAAGCTACCTTTCTTGTTGCTTTGCTAGAAAGCCAGAACTCAGAATGTTATCAGACAATGACTTCTTGGCATAGAAAACAAGTCAGAATGTTAGTATTTCACTTACATTAAAAAGTAATGCTCTCTTGTTCCCCCCAGTACCCTTCCAAGCGGAGTAGTAAGTTTTAGGCAATAGTCTGCTCTCTTGAATACACAATGCCTTTGGAATTGATTTAATTAAACAGAAAAATTGATGTATTTTTTCTGGCTTAAGGGGAAAGACGATCTATGAATCTTCAAATGTCAACTTCTGACAGGAAGGAAAGTGCCCTTTACACATTAGCCCTCAGATCACCAGTGACAACTTCTATTTTAAGAAGAATAAAAAGCAACTCCAAAAACAGGTCCGCTCCCCTCCTACCTCCACTTCCCATAGTACTATCATGCTGATTTTTTTCATTTTAAAATGAATTTTAAACACTTTCCCATTTCCATAGACAGATGGGCTGGGATTTAGCTCAGCTGGTAGAATACTGTGCTGCAGTCTCTGAGGTCCCGAGTTCAATTCCCAGCACCGCAAAAATGGGAGAAGGGCCTGGCAATCCACTCCCAAGGTAATCCCGAAACAGTCAGCCATTGAAAACCCTATGAGGGTCGCTATGAGTCGGATACCGACTTGACGGCACCTAACAACAACAACAACATAGACAGATAGTGGCCCCCACAAATGCTTTATATAAAGAGAGAATCTATTTTGCTTTACATATTCATGTGTACATATGAATATATGTGTTGAAATGTGCTCTTCAAGCAAATGAAGACCTCCTACATTGATAGAGTCATTCTCGCTTTTAGAACCGTGGGAGACTTCGTGATTCTAGATAAAAACAGAAAGTCTACGCCAATGTCAAAAATTAATTATAGACTTAAAAATATAAACTCAATAGATGACAGAACCTTTTAAAAATTCAGCTTGATCTCGTACATAAAACCACAATTTACAATAAAAAACCTAAAATGCAAATGAACCCAAGATGTCCTTCATCAACGTCCAAAGAGGACATAGACTAGAAATCTGGCAGAATGAATGTTGTAATATTTTTCAACTCTTGCACCATTGGGCATAAAGTTTTAAGTTCTAAGATAAGGTTGCAGGGTTCATATCTTTTATTCTTATTTGAGAAAAAGGAAGAGATCATAGCAAAGCCCTCCAAATGAACTATACTATCAGTTTCAAAAGCATCAATAAAAATGACTGCATATTACAAAATAGCCTGTGAAGATTTTGAATGTTCCCAACAGAAAGGAATAATCAATATTTGAGGTGATAGATATGCCAATACCCTTGATCTTATCCCTATGTATTGTATACATGTATTAAAACATAATGCAGTACCCTATAAGTTTATAATTGTGTCAGTTAAAAAATTCAAAGTATATTTTTGAAAAGGAAAGAAGAACAGAAAGAATTCCATTAATGGCAAATTGGACTGTCAGTTGAGATCCCAGAAATGGCTACTTAGTGACTAATGGGAAGGTAGCATATACAGCATGGATACACTGCACAAGAAGAAGATTCATGTCTCAGGGAGGATGAAGCCCAGTGATGACTGATTTCATCATACATCTCAGAACATCATGATACAACTTAAAACTATTAATTGCTTATTTCTCGAATTTTCTATTTAAAATTCTCAGACCATGGTTGACTTTGTTTGACTGAGACCACAGAAAGCAAAGCCACTCAAGCCATTTCATGTAGGTATCATTAAGCATTACTTAAAATAAGTTTTTGAGGACCTATCACTTTGAGAAATGCCATATGAAACAAAAGTAGCATTTCCCCTGCTCATTTTCATAATAATCTTAATAATATGTTCATGTGAATTATGAATCTATGAGAGGAAATCTGGCCATTCAACAGCCGCCAAATTTGCTTGCTCTCTGAGCAGACATGGTGGAGTCATGAAAGGGTGCCTTGTATTCTTCACAGCATACCCTAGCAGATGGTTGCTGTGGGAAATCTATGGATTAGCAGTGATGAGTCAGGAACATCCCAAACCTGTGTGTAAATGTTTTGTCCATTGGATATTTTCTGTCGCTAACATCCATTGCTTTCTTCAGATCCTCAAAGGGCATCGTGATTCCCACTCAGTATTGATAGCTACTGCAGAGGTAAAGACTCGGTCTGAGAAATGGTCAGAAATGCTCCATGAGGTTGGTTGAGGCTCCTGGAGGGCCTCAACATGAGCGAGAACTAGAAAGAAGACTCTTTATGCTTGCTAGTTGCTTGCCAACAAAACTTCTGCCTAATCCTCCTACCATGGTCTAAGCACAGGTCACTTTTATAAATCCAAGCCCACGAGTTTAAACATCTTATTAGTAAAGTGTGTATTATATTGTTCTTGTTATTTTTAGATGTGGTTGAGTTGAGTCTGATACATAGTGGCTCTATGTACTATACAATGAAACACTCCTTGACACTGTGCCGTGCCCTGCACCATGTCAGTGCTTCTCTGCTATTCATAGGGTTTTCAACGGCTGGTTGTTTTTTTGGGAGTGGATCACCAGGTCCTTCTCCCAAGCCTACAGCACCTGGTATTCCTAGGCAGTCTCCCATCCAGGCCCAACTGTTTAGCTTCTGGGACCTGATGAGATAGGACCCAAGGGTGATACAATGGTAGGCATGTATTATATATTTACTAATAAAGTGTGCAGTAAAGCATATCACGTTTCCAAGAGTAATGCAATTACTTTCTCTTTCCTTTAAAGGTGGCCTATGCTGCCTTCCCTAGCAGATTTTCTTTATAAAGCTGACATTCTTCAGCTGTTCTGAGCTCTGTAGACAGCTGGAACCGCTAATTCTGAGGGGCTATTGAGAATCCTCTCTCTTACCTGCCTGGCCCATCGGCCATGGGAACCAGCTGTTCAGAACCAAAGAGATGGTCTAATTACACAGCAAAGGTTTAGCCTATGAGATGAACCACATCCCAAGAGTGCTCAGAAGGAGTATTTGTCACCTGCTTATGATTTAAGGTACATCAAATTCTGTACTGATGGTTTTAATGGAGTTAACTAAACAGGATCAAGACTTCCACTTGTGTGTGTCTTCATTGCCTACTAGAGTGCCTGGTAAAAATGTGCGAAGAAGGGAGTGAACAATGACAGCCGCTTGACCTGCCTGAAAGGTCTGGTTAAAATCATTTCAGATCATAAAGATGAAGCTAATAAGAATTTCTATAACATTGAACTAGATAATTAACAGAGGGACACCAGGAGCAAATGATTCTTAATTGTTTCCTTGGGAATATTCTCTGACTCAAGGACCTTAAAGTTTGCCCGTTTTGTGCCAGAGTATATATAATCTAACATTCTCGTGCGTGTGTGTGTGTGTGTGTGTGTACTCTATATACTATATGCTATACTCTATAAGAGTCACTGTGAGTCAGACCCAACCTGATGGCACCTAATAACAACACACTAAACCATTTACTATTGGAGTAAAATCAATCAGGTTTAAGACAAACCTAATCTGAGACTATTTTTGGAGACTAAATTTGGAGACTATTTCTGAGTCCTTTGATAACCTACTGCTACAATTTTGGGCAAGATATTTAGGTGCCTGAGATGGCCACTAAATGCAGAGGCAGGCTGGCCTAATTTAATCTTAAAAGTGCCTTCAGATTATGGTGTCATGAACTATATTCTTCATGTCTTTATTGAAAAGCTAAATATTGTATAGTAGGACTACTTTGCTCAGTGAAAGATTTTCTCCTTCCTTCAGTATTCACAATTTTTAACTGTTCTCCTGACCTATCTCTATTCCTATTTAGTATAAGAAAAATGACACTCAATTTGCCCAGATTTTTAAAAAAGCATTGCTGACCTCTCAGGAGATTAGCTTGGTATGTAGCAGTTATAAAATATTTACTATGTCTCAGAGAGCTCTGAATAATAAATGTCTTCTACTTAAATGATAATAGACCCTGAATATTTTCAAACTTGGCTTTGTAGTAGACATAAAGTACTCTCAATATCATTCAATTTGTGAACCTACTTTAAAATAGCACTCATCAAGTATGTAATTTAATAATTCTATTGACAGATACTTTTTCTCTAAATGCTGTTGTTTGTGTTTCTTTTTTTAGATATAACAATAGTAGCAGAGGACCCACAATAAAATCAGTTTTCCTAGATTAAATTTGGGAGATCCTGGCTGTGATTTTGAGAAACCACAGTCTAAAATTGCATTATTGATGTCTCTGTAATGATATTTAAAAGCTACAACAGAAGCATAAACTCTACCATGCCTACGTAAGTTGTGTGGCATCACACAGCTGTTTTCCTTTACAGTCTAGTGGGGAATTTCGCTTGTCAAAGATGCTATGACAAACACGTGCCCCTATGAAAACTGAATTCTGTGGCCTATGGTAACAGATAACCCACCCCATCTATTGATCACACAAGCTCACTTGAGTGTGAATTACAGCCTATTCACTGGCTTATCCAGGGCCCCAGCAAGATGAATCCACATTTTCCAATTCCTAGCTCCCCTGTGCCATCTTTGTTGCCTATGTTTCTTAAGGAAAGTGAGCCACACTTTCTTCAATAATCATCCACAACACACTATTCTCCCCAACATGCGGGGCTTTGTTTGAAATCAAAAGCCCTTTTCTAACATGTTGGTAGCACCGAGAATCGGTAACTATTGCACAGTTGTGTTTAATCGACACCATACTCTGGGAGAAGCAAAGTTGTGGATGGTAAGGGATGCATTTCTCTACCCCTCTGCTGTCAAGCCTGGGGTGAATGTGGCATGGGCAGAAGAGGACAGTGGGAAACAGGCATATTTTAAAGCTGTCCTACAGCCTAATTATTTCCGTACTTTGTGTACATTCTTGTATAGAACCCAAACTTCACAGAGGTCAGAGGAAGGCTCAGAAATGAATAAAGACGGCAGGTAAGAAGCAAAACCAAACAAAAATGGCCCGTGTCCCAGGACAGGGATTTTTTAGTTCAATTAACCTTCCTTGATATCTCAATAGCAACAAGCAATGGCCCACCGAGTCAGTGTAGATAATAGTTCCGTTTAACATAAGTAGGGCTGGGGTTTAGCTCAGTTGGTAGAGGGTTGCTCTGCACTCTCTGAGGCCCTCGGTGAGATCCCCAGCACCACAGACACAGGAGAAGGATGTGCCAATCCACTCCCAAAGTCATCCTAAAACAATCAACCTCTGAAAACTGTATTAGGGTTGCTGTGAGTCAGACCTGACTCGATGACACCTAACAACAATAACAATAACACAATCGCGACTTAAAGCCTTGAGTTATTTTCCTATTTGATTTGTTCCTGCCATTCTGTCTGAATTTCTATTAGTGGAAACCGATAATAAATGTAGGAAATGTGAGATAGTAAGACGAATCACCTATGCTGAGCACGTCAAGTTTCATGGACGGTAATAACAAATCGCTTTTGAAAAATCAATAGCAACCAGTGGCTGGGGATCAAACGGCACTCGCTATCATTTGCCCTTGTTCTAGCACTCTGAAATCTTTGAGAAGGCTGGCATACTGGGGTGGCTCCAGGCGAATATCTAATCGTTAAATCAGAATCATGAATAGGAGAGGTAGCAGTAATGTGCCATTTCCCTGCCTAGACCAGGGACTTCTGTCACTCTCCTGAGTTTGAAGTCAAGAAAGGAGATATTTCTTTCAGGACTATTTAAATAAACGCCACTTTATTTATCAAGACAGAGGAATCTGGCAGGCATCTCTAGCCATATGGGGCTTTTGAAAGTATATGCGGAACGTCTGATTATGTGTTTAGCTGAGCTTTATTAAAAATGTGTGCAAACGCTGGGGAGGGCTTTTGGCTTAAGTTCTACAATGTCATCCTCTGGCGTATCCTATCTGATATGTTGAGAGAATAAACTGATTGCAGTATAAATAAGGCAAAGCTTCAAGGAAACCAACCCAGCCTTCCATGATTGAGCTGGTTCCGCACAGAAATATAATTGTAAATATTTGCAATCACTTATTTTGATTCTGTCTGGAATATAATAACATAAAACCTCACACTTTTGCAAGTATAGAATCAATATAAAAGTGAAGGAGTTTCATCCTACATAGGAAAGATAAATATGCCCTGCAAGCTGAATGATTAATGATCAGCCTGAATCATGTAAACCTTATCAGTGGCTCTGATACAAATTCATGCCTGGCACTTTAAAAAACATCAAAATTTGCTTTGAAGGGATGTAATTTTTAAAACATTGACGGTCGAAGACTGGGGAGTGAAGCACACTCTCCTCTCCCTCATACTTGCAAGTTTGATTAGACGTATGCCAAAACCAATCAACTTAGATGCAAACGTCACATCAAACTGCTGACTGGAACCCCATGCAAAATGTTTCAGTATAGGAATCACAGAACAGAAGATTTTTTATGAAAGAGAAATTATACATGCCACCATCAAAGAATGAGAAATAAAAAATATTCTGAAAAATCTCTCTGGCCAGGTGTGATGGCACACATCTGTAATCCAAGCACTTAGGAGGTAGAGGCAGGAAGATCACACAAGTTTGAGGTCAGCCTGGGCTACATAGTAAGTTCAAGCCCAGCCTGAGCTACATAGCAAGACTTTGTCTCAAGAAAACAATGGCTGGACTGTAGCTCAGTGGCAGAGTGCTTACCTACCATTTGCTCACTTTCTGGCATAAAAAGGAAAGAAAAAGAAAAGACAAGACAAGAAAGGAAAGGAAAGGAAAGGAAAGGAAAAGAAAGGAAGGAAGGAAGGAAGGAAGGAAGGAAGGAAGGAAGGAAGGAAGGAAAAAGAAAGGAAGAAAGGAAGGGAGGGAGGGAGGGAGGGAGGGGAGAAAGAGAGACACAGAGAAGGAGGGAAAGAAAAAAGGAAGGAAGGAAGAAAGGAAGGAAGGAAGGAAGGAAGGAGAAAGAAAGAAAGAAGTAAAAGAAAAGAAAGGAAAAGAGGGAAAAAGCAAACTAAAAATGAAAAACAAAAAACCTCTCTAAGGGGCAGGGACATAGCTCTGCGATAAAGCAGTTGCTTAGCCTATTGGAGGTTCTGGGTTCAATTTCTAGCACTGCAAAACAAACAAATATGCAATAACAACAAACCTCTCTCCAGCAACAAGTTGAAATTCAGAGTCTCAGAATACCAAGTGCCAAGGACAAGAAGCTAAGAATAGCAGTCCATATGTTCTTCTTAAAGTAGAATTCTCCCTTGACATGCCGCCAGCATCTCACTCTTCATAACGAACATGCAGCACAGTGCCAGGCCTATGAGAGAAAGGTGCTACTTCATTCTCTCATTCTCTTATCCATCTATCAAACAGGTTTTTAAATTCCTGCCATGAGTTGGGCATGTGGCTACACCATAAGGATACAAAATCTATTTTCTAAACTCAGAAGTTTGCTAATTATGTAGTGTCAGGGATCAGGGTTAAAAAAAAACTTATTAAAAGAAGAAATGAGCCAAGCACCTATGATGTACAACTATAATTCCAGCGACTTGGGAGGCAGATACAGAAGGGTTGTGAGTTCAAGGGCACAGACAGCCTGTAAAATTTAGCAAGATCTTGGCTAGGGGTGCAGCCCAGTGGTATAGCACCAGCTTAGCACGTGTGAGGCCCTGGGTTCAACTCCACAGTACTGCAAAAGGAAGAAGGAGGAGGAAGAGGAGGAGGAGGAAGGGAGGAGAGGAGGAAGACGAAGAAGAGGAGGAGGAGGAGGAGGAGGTGGTGGTAGAGGAAGTGGAGAAAGTGGAGGAGGAAGAAGAGGAGGAGAAGAAGAAGATAGCAACAAGTGGTGTTAGAGATGAGAAATGATGTGGAATCCATAAGAAAGACAAGTTATTCATAGTCAAAATAGAGACGATATAACAGTAGAAAAAAGTACTTAAGTTTGGTTTGGAGGACAAAGAGGTTCTCCTGTAGAAAATAAGAGTAAAGGCACTCTAGCCTGTATGCTACAAAATGCTGTGATGTACTTAGAAATAGTAATGTTTTCTAGAATAGCACAGAGGATGCCAGCTCCTATCAGGTGACCATAAATTCAGTCAGCTTCTTATAAATAATCTTTAAGGAAATTTATCCATTATCCAATTTTTCATTGACTTCTATATTTAGGGGCAAAATATTATAATTTCTATTACTGCAAGTTACATATGAATATGTAAGGGCATGAAAACACAACAAAATTACTTAAAGTTACTTGTTGTTGTTGTTAGGTGCTTTCGAGTTGGTATCTGACTCACAGCGACCCTCATAGGGTTTTCAATGGCTGTTTCAGGATTGCCTTGGGAGTGGATTGCCAGGCCCTTCTTCCATTTTTGCGGTGCTGGAAATTGAACTCGGGACCTCAGAGACTGAAGCACAGCACTCTACCAACTGAGCTAAATCCCAGCCCTAAAGTTACTTAAAACCTTACAAATATAGTATCTTACTTCTTTAAGGTATTTTTATAGGGGCAGGTTTCCTTGTGGAGTAATAAAAATATTCTATTTGCCTTTTTTCCTTGTATAAATTATGTTACAGAGTGGTTACTTCCCTGTACCTTAGCAAATTTTCATACCATGTTATAACTTTGGGTCATTGCTATAGTTTGCATTTAGAATGTCCCCCAAAGGCACATTTATTGACTGCTCAGTCCACAGAGTGGAGCTATTGGGGAAATGGTGAAACCTTTAAAAGGTGGGGTCTAGTGGGAGGTCCTTAGGTTATTTGGGATGTGGCTTTGAAGGAGATGGTTAAACTTTGATCTCCTGTTTGTTACAGCCATGAAAATCTGACTAACACAATTACTTTTTCAAAATTTCATCCTTTGGGTAATAACGCAAATGGGCTAGATTATTCATGCAATATTGCTGACAATGTAAAAAGATAGATTACTACAGAAAAAGTGTGGAATAAATCATAATTGGGATGCAAGGGTATACAGAAAAATATTCCCACAAAAATACATGCAAGTAGCAGAGAGTCCATTAGTGGGGGGAAAGGGGAAGGGAGGGGCACAGGAGGGTAAGAGGGAAGTTATCTGTGCAACACACAATGAAAAGCATATATGGAAATGTCACAATGAAATGCATGTCAGAATGAAACACATTAAGTTGTACATTAAAAATTTCTAATAAAAAATTCATCCTTTGAACAGAAATATCATGATGTTTCTGACAGTTCCTCTAGTGTTCAAGATTTTTGCCAGTGTCATGGAATAAATATAAAATGTCCCCAAAAGGTGATGTGCTTTGATGTTCAGTCCCCAGTTGGTGGCTCTGTCCTGTGAGTTTATAGAACCTTGGGAGGCGGGGTCTAGCTTGGCAGAAATGAGTCACTCTGGGTGGGCCTTTGGAGATTTTTACCTGGGACCTGTGCCCCCAGGAAGCTCTGTTTCCTGCCTTGTGATGCTGTGAGGTCATCTACCACGGACCTGGACCCCTGCAAAGATGCCTGCCTCACCACCATGCCTTGCCACCATTACGGACTTATCCTCTAACTGTGAGCCTCCAATAAACCTTTCCCTCCATAAGCTTGTTTTGGTTGGTTTTTCTGCTACAGTGTCAACAGCCAACTAATATAGCCAGCATTACATGTTTATAATTTTATCACAACAACGTTCCTCATTTATGTCAATAAGTTTGCCTTTGCCAGTTTTGTCTGGTTGCATAGCTAGAGATTTTGGAGTGGTGGTAAGATTCTGAGGGTTGACTCTTCTACAACTCGTTTAGGTGTGATTTGAATGTCACTTCCACTTTTATCACTTTTCAGTTCCTGGTTACAATGTTGCCTTTTTTGTTCCATTTCCTCATTAGACCACCTACTTTTGAATATCCTTGTTTATGAAATGTCCGGTGAGATTTTTTTATGGCAGTTAGAGAGGTAGTACAATTATCTGCTTTGGCTTCCTGTGCACAAAACTGATCTTCTCTTTTAAATGTTGTGATGTGTAGACTGAAAACCTAGCAGCAAAGTTCATATTTTATGCAAGTCTTATAGTGTGGATCTGAATGTCCTTCAAAGATTATGAGTTTGGACATTTGGCCCCCAGCTGGTGGCACTGTAATGGAGATCATGAAGATTTTAGAGCCAAGACTCTTGCTTTGTAGAAGTAGCTCCCTGGGGGTGGGTATTTGAAGGTTTTTACTCTGGATCCACAGCCCAGGTTGCACTCTGCCTCCTGCTTCACAGTGCTGTGAGATTGTTGGTGTGGGGCTGGAGTTTAGCTCAGTTGGGAGAGTGTTGCTCTGTGCATTCTGAGGCCCTGTGTTCAATCCCCAGCACTGCCAAAAAAAATTATATATATATATATGAGAAGGACTTGGCAGCACCCTCCTGAAACAATCTCAAAACAATCAGCCATCAAAAACCCTATGAATAGCAGAGAAGCACTAATATAGTGCCAGGGATGGCCCAGTGTCAAGGAGTGTTTTGTTCTTTGTATACAAGGTCACTATGAGTTAGACCTGACTTGATGGCACCCAACAACAACAACCCTTGATACACAGCTCAGGTTGTGTTCTGTTCCTTCCCCACAGTTCTGTGAGGTTGTCTATTATGGACCCAGCCATCTTCCCAGATGCTAGCTCCAAAACTACATCTTACCAACATTACAAACAGATCCTCTGTTGTTGTTGTTGTTGGGTGCTGTTGAGTAAGGTCCAACTCATGGTGACCATATGTGAAACAGAACAAAACACTCCCCAGCACTGTGCCAGGCACACGATTTTTTTTTTTATACTTAAGCCAGTTCTTGCAGACATTGTATCATCCCATCTAGTTGAGGGTTTTCCTTTTTTGTTGTTGTTGACCCACCACTCTCCCCAACATGATGTCCTTCTCCAGGGATTGGTCCCTCCTGACTACATGTCCAAAATATGTAAGTCACAGTCTAGCCATCTTTGCTTCCAAGAAGCACTCTGGTTGTACTTCTCCTAGGACAGATTTGTTGGTCCTTTTGACAGTCTGTGGTATATTCAATATTTGTCTTTGGCATCATAATTCAAAAGCATCAATTCTTTTCATGTCTCCCTTATTCAATGTGCAGCTTTCACAACCATATAACGCAACTGAAAATACCATGGAATGAGTCAGGTACACCTTCATCTTCAGTGTGACATCTTTACTTTTCAGCACTTTGAAGAGGTCTTTTGTCACAGCTTTCCCCAATTCAATGTGTCTTTTGATTTCTTGACTGCTGCTTTCCCTGGTGTTGATTGTAGTGAAGCAAAATCTTGGACAACCTCAATCTTTTCTCCATTTATCATAAATTTCTTACTGATGCAGTTGCAAGGATTTTTGTTTTCTTGATGTGGAGGGGCAATCCACACTGAAGTCTGTGTTCTTTGACCTTCATCAGCAAATGTTTCAAATCCTCTTCACTTTCAGCAAGGAAAGTTGTGTTATCTGCATAGTGTAGGCTATTAATGAGTCTTCTTCCAATCCTGATACTCTTCTTCATAAAGCCCAGCTTCCCAGATTATTTGCTAAGCATAGAGATTAAGGAGGTATGGTGAAAGGATACAGCCCTGATGCATACTTTTTTTGACTTTAAACCAGGCAAGGTTTGCTTGTTCTCTTCCAGGTCCATGTACAATTCCTCATAAGTACAAATAAGTGTCCCAGTGTTCTCATTCTTTGCAATGTTATCCATAATTTGTTTTGATCCATACAGTCAAATGCCATTGCATAGTCAATAAAGCATAGATAGACATCTTTTGAGTATTCTGCTCTTTTGGCCAGTATCCATCTGACATCAGCAATGATGTCCCTGGTTACATGTCTTCTTTTGATTCCGCCTTGACTTTCTGGCAGTTCCTTGTCAATAATCTGTTGCTGTCACTTTTGAATAAACTTTGGCAAAATTTTACCTGCAGGAAATATTAATGATGTACTTTGATAATTTCTGCCTTTGGTTGGGTGTCTTTTTTGGGAATAGGCACAAATAAGGATCTCTTCCAGACAGTTGGTCAGGTAGCTGTCTTCTAAACCTCTTGGCATAGACAAGTGAGCACCTCCAGTGCTGCATCTGTTTGCTGAAACATCTCACTTGGCATCCCATCAATTCCTGAAGCCTTGTGTTTCATCAATGCCTTCGAGACAGCTTCCACTTCTTCCTTCAACAACATTGGTTCCTGATCCTATGCCACCTTTTTTATTGGAAATTTTTAATGTACAACTTAATGTGATTCATTCTGACATGCATTTCATTGTGAAATTTCCATATATGCATTTTGTTGTACATTACACAGATAAGTTCCCCCTTACCCTCTTGTGCACTTCCTCCCCGTCTCACCCCCCCCCACCAAAGACCTCTCTTCCATTTATATGCCACTTCTTGAAATGGTTGATCATCCACCAATTCTTTTTGATATAATAACTCTGCGTATTCCTTCCATCTTCTTAGAGTTTCACTATTGCTTGAATTTCTTCTTCAATTCTTAACTGTTAGTTCCCCAAAAAAACCTTCATAAGCTTGTTTTGGTTGGTTTTTCTGCTTCAGCGATGGCAGTTGACTAATACAAGTAGTCATAGTTGATGTAGCATGGTAACTCGGATTTGCACTATGCTGTAGGGAGATTCATGTTATTTGAATAAACTCTGATCCCTGACATGCTAGAATTTTAGAATTTTACAAAATCAAGACCTCCCTCTGTCTGGGTGTGTGTGTAAAATAATTTACTTCTCTATGCGCCAGCTCTATTTTTAAAACTAATTTACACAAGTAGAAACTAAGGCACAGGCAGGTAGCGGACCTCCAGCTAATAAGGAGTAGAGCTGAGATTTTCTCTCTTTTTTATTTATTTATAAATGTTGGTCAGGTACAGAATAATAAGGCTTTTGCTCCACCCATTACGCAGCTATCACATCACATTTGCTTACACATTCATCAACTTGCATCTTTTAAGGAATAAATATTTCCTATGTATTCATATAGTTGCATCAGATTTTTTGAGATTTTCCTCCCTCCTTTCCCCCCTCTACATTTCTCCTCGCCCTCTCCCCCTTTCCTCAACCTCTGCTCCACCCCCTGATCCCCTACTCCCTTCTTTCAACGGTAGAGTTAGGATTTTCATCCAGGCAGTTGGCTCCAGAATATGAATGCTTAACTTCTCCAACACGCTGCATTTCTTAAAAAAATAGTAGGTCCTTGTCGTTTAGTTGGCTCCATCGAATGAATGTATATTTTCTGTTTAAGAATCTTCCTTGTTACAAGTTTGCATGATAACAAGCTGAGAGCTATCTTGTCCTTCATGCCTATCAGAGGATGGCCTAATAAGAAGAAGCTATGTTGAATACTCAAGATTATGAAAAGTTAAAAAACAAACAAACAAACAAAATGCCTCCCATGATACCCTGAGCTGGTATAGTTACACTAGCACAAGTCTGCAAGAAATAATGAAGTTGGAACCTAGCAGTGCTCTTTTATTTTTGGCAATTTCAGCACACTCCTGAATCTATCATTTTTTCCTTCCATGGGCATCTACTCTTTGCATGCTATTCAACAAATATTTACTGAGCTCCTCTTTTGTGCCATATTCTGTGTTGGTTTCCTGCCTCTAAAGCATGAGTTCTCTCCTTTTTTGGTCTATGTGGGTAAAATATTTAATCAATGTAAGTTACAGCATGCTTCTTTTCCAATAAGAGATCATCTGCCATCTGCACAAATCTATTTCTTCAAGGATTAGCTTCAATAAACATAGTGGCATGCATTTGTAAAAGTAGAGTCTTCAATTCTTTACTTGAGAGTTGTTTACTTATCATCTTTGGTGAGCTGTGCTACCTTAGAAAATGTACATATTATACCTCTAAATCATAAATAGGACTGGCAGATGATACACAAAACTTTGCAGTAAATTTGACCTATTTTCTCACAGGGCGTACTTCTACCAAAAACATTCTCTGTTGCTCATCTGAAATTCAACCTTATTTAAGCATCCTGTATCTTTATTTGCTGAATCACTCAATAATAACCACAATTGAAAATTGAGTGTGTTCATAAAAGAGCAAGTATTAGATGAGAATGCCATAATTTGCTTTCATTCATGAATAATATAACAAAATACAAATAGGATCCCAGTCAATAGCTCTATTCATTGCCACTCAAGGAAGACTTGTGTGGAAAATTCCCTTCATCAAAGCAAACCTTTGATCCCACGCAAAGTGAAAGACTCGCTTATCTACTCGAGACAAATGCTAATGTGTACATCTAGAATAAAGCATGGAAACACAATCAAGTTAAAAATCTTCTCCAAAGCTAAAATTGCAGTCTTTGAAATCTCCCAGAAATAATTAATCTAGATTGGTAAGATTAATGCACTCCAGCAATTGGCATAAGAGATGGTCTGTAGAAATCTAAGGCAGTGACCAGGTAGGGAATAATTTCAACTTGGTAGCCGGATCGTCTCTGTCCCAACTCCCCAGCTCAGCCACTGCAATTTGAAAGCAGACATAAAGAGCAGCATCTTTAAAGGAACTGGGTGTGGCCATGGTGCAAAAATCTTTATTGACAAAAGCAGAAGGTGGTTCAGATTAGGCCAGCAGGCTATAATTTACATCTTTAACCTAAGAAGAGTTTGATGGTATTTCCTTACACTGTTGATGAGCTTTCTTTCTCAGGAAGAAAAAGCAATTGAAAGAATTATTAAGTGCTGTAAATCTACTCTAATAGAATATTCGAGAAATCTAAAAGGCTTGAGTTAGAAAGTGAGATGATAAAGATGTAAATTCTCCATTTTTATTTCAGTTAGGAAAGCTAGCACCCTTACGAATGATACTAACTAGCTTGCTAACTAAGGTCTAAATCTAGAGAGTCAAAAAGATTATGATGGTGGATTCATTACTTATATTATCTCCTCTCTTTCTCAAAGTTCACAATAATGACATCAAATCAATATATTTAATGTTAAATCAAGATTATTAAGAAATGTTAAGTGACAAAATCTATGTTCCTCATGTATTAC
>VMDO01024567.1:0-29495 GCA_007922755.1 Pedetes capensis | reverse complement strand
TTCCCTCCCTCCCTTCCTTCCTTTCTTCCTTCTGGTCCTCCTCTCTCCCACCCTCCTTGCTTCCCTCTATTTTTCTTTCTTTTTTCTTTCTTCTTTCCCTATTTTCTTTTCTTTCTTTCTTTTTTTTTTTTTTTTTTTTTTTTTTGCAGTACTGGGTGTTGAACCCAGGGCCTCGAGCCTGCATGCTCTGCAAGTGCTAGACCACTGAGCTGCATCCCTAGCCATTTTTTTCACTTTTTGAGACAGGGTCTCGCTAAATTACGCAGACTGCCTCTGGTCTTGAACTTGTGATCCACCCGCCTCCACCTCCCGAGCCACTGGGATTACAGGCCTGCATCAATGCTCCAGCTTTCCCTATTTCCTTTCTGTCCCTTTTCTTTCCTTCTTCCTTTTTTTCCCTCACTTTTTCCTATCTTCCCTTCTTTTATTCCTTCTTCATCTTCCTTCTTTCTCTTCTGCCCCCTCCCCCCCCATTTCCTGTCTTTAGGCTTGTCAGCAAACTCTGGCTTACAGGAAGACCACTGCCAAACTAACAGGAAAACTAACCAGCTGGAACGGAAATACGTGTATCTGGATAGCCTCAAACTAAACCACAAAGCATGAATTATATTTGCGTTTATTCAGAGAGCCGTGTGTTACCCAACTCTGTCATTGAGAATTAAGTATGATTGGTGACTTTGAGCCTACCTTCTAGGCCCTTTGCATTTCTTAAGGAAGCAAAGGGACCATGATGCGTATGGCTTAGCAGCCATGAGGCTATGGCCACAGAGGACAGTGGCTCAGCTGCCAGGAAGGATGGGAAGTGAAGCAAAGTTGGCACTAGGAGCACTGAGCTTCAAATGAAGCATGAGGGTTGAGCATGGCTGTCTTCTTTGCCTTCTCCTGCTCTATCACTGCAGCAGAGTTAGTTCTACCATCCCAGAGGCACCACCCCAATGAACAGAGTTGACACTTGCTGTGGTTTGGGTCTTGGATGTCCCCAGAGGCCCATGTGTAAGAGGCTTGGGATCCAGGTGCTGCCTTTGGGAGGTAGTGGGACCATCAGAGGTGGAGCCCTATGGTAAGGGTTAGGTCTTGGGGGTGTATCCTAGGGCAGGACTGGAGATACCTGTCTCGTTTTCTTTCTGTCTTTCTGTCTTTTGCTTTTCAGCCTCCATGAAGTGAACACTTCCCCTGCCATGTGTTCCCACTGTGATGTACTCTGCTGGCACTGACCCAAAAGCGGCAGGGCCAGCACCTTCCACCATGAGCCAAAGGAAACCTTTTTTCTTCATAAATTGGTTATTTCAGGTATTTTGTTATAGTGTGAAAAAGCCGGGGAAATGCCACCATAGCCTACAGAGCTACCTCTACAACTGAGTTGAGGCTAATAGATTTCCATTCATCCTTTCTAGAAATATTTTTTGAAGCCTCTCAGGAAAAAAATCCTGGAGTTCAAATAATACACACACACACACACACACACACACACACACACACACGTTTTATATATACATATAGTTATATATATATATATATCCATATATATATATATATCCCACACGTCTGTCAGTTTGCCACACTGTGGGGGCTTGTGTGTTGCGATGAGGCTGAAAGATATGCCACTGGTATCTCAGATACCAGCAGGGTTACCCATGATGGACAGGTTTCATCTGAGCTTCCAGACTAAGACAGACTAAGGAGGAGGCACCGGTGAACCGTTCCCAAAGCAACTAGCCATTGAAAACCCTATGAAGAGCAAAGAAACACTGTCAGATATAGTGCCAGAAAATGAGTCCCCTAGGTTGGAAGGCACTCAAAAGACTACTGGGGAAGAGTTGCCTCCTCAAAGTAGAGTCTAAAAGAGGAAAACCCTCCACCAGATGGGTTGACACAGTAGCTGCAACAATAGGGTTAAACATAAATAAGATCTTGTGCCTGGCAGAGAATTGGGAAGTGTTTCAATCTGCTGTTCATAGGGTCACTATGAGTCGGACTCCACTCGATGCCACCTAAAAAATATATATATGTGTGTGTGTGTGTGTGTGTGTGTGTGTGTATGTATGTATGTATATATCTCACAGGGCAGGCCTCAAGGGCTGAGGAATTATTTGGACTAAGAATTAAGGATGAAGAAGATGTTAGCAGAAAAGCCTTTGGGGTGGCGAGGTAGCAGATGGGTGGGGGATTCACCGGGTAGGAGTGACTTGAGCTGCTGAATCACCTGACCTCCCTCCCCAGTGGCTTCCTGTGCCTGTTACTGACACATACAGACACCACATCTTGGAACACAGCTCTGTGTTTGTGCCTCTCCACCCCACATCAGACTGTGATCTCTTGGGCCAGTACCCAGTTTTTTATTTCTGATATCTAACATTGTGCCTGGCATGTAAGGGTTATTCAATATACATCTGCAAAAGAATTGGTGCAAAGGAAGTGGTAGTGGGAGGTGAACCCACAGAAGAGTTAATGTGGCCACATTGTTTTATCTAGGGCTACCCCTGGGGCAGGGATGTACAGCCGGATCTTAGGAGTTGTAGAGAGGAGAAGAGCACCCCTCAAGGGATTACAGCCTGAGGCTAATTTATCATAAAAATACACAACAGATTTCTCTTCTCTGTACACTGGGTACTTACAAATGGATCAGTAAGCATCCTTTAGCTAGGAGGGCATCATAAGTAAATTCATGCTGGAACATTGTCTCAACATAGAATATTACACCAGAAGTTTTTTGAGCTTTATAGTACACAAAGCATGGATACCTGTATAATCTCATTTAATTCTCACAATAGGCTAGAGGGATAAGAGATCATATTGTCTGAATTTTTCACAGGCAGAAATGGAAGCTCCAAGAGTTTACATATTTACCCCATAAGCCTATTGCCAATGATCCAACCTAGCCTTGTCCTTAGAAAAGTGTGGTTTCCAGACATCTCAAGGAGGGAGCAGTTGCACAGGAAGAGGGGAGCTCCTGGAAGGGACAGATCTAGTGGCTGCTGCTGCAGGAGCTGAGGGAGTTGGCAAGGAAAGGGGAAGTGGGAGGGGTTCCAGCTCAGGAACTGCAGGAAACGTTCCCTGTATGTGCTACAGCCTAAGTCTCCCCGCCTGACTAACACCTGCCCCGGAACCTCAAGGCCTCTGGGCAGGAAAGGCAGACAGACACCCTTGCTTCATTGCAACCTGCACGAAAAGGGCTTAAATGACAACTCTGCTCCTCACTCTCAGTCCTGCCTCTTCTTGGAGACACAGACCTTCCCACTGTACTTCATGCTGTGGTTGCTCTACTCAAGTTGGCCCTTATCTATGGTCTTCTGCTTCAATTGTGCTTTAGTCTTCCTGGAAGGGGATATAAAGTTTCTTATAAAGTTTGTAAAAAGTTCCATGTTGTTGGGAAAAAGAAATCTTAACTTTGTTGATGGTTGTTTAATCACAGAAGAGTGCATAACTATGGTGGTTGGGAATAGCATGCTTTGAATATTTGCAATACATTTCTCTCTTATGTAATTGGGAATCTAGCAGCATTTTGCTTTGTAACCATAAATGACTTTTGTCATATAGGATAAATTACCTTTAATTTACCAATCCTACCTTTTTTCTCATGCTAGTTTTTTTCAAATATCTTTTCTGCATCTACTGAAATGATAGTTATTTTTCTTCTATACTTTGTAACATTTTTAATTTAATTTTATTTATTTCAGTACCAGGGGGCTGATCCCAGGGCCTCACACATGCTTTGCAAGCACTCTACCACTGAGCTGTACCTTAAATTTATTTTAAGACAAGGGCTAAGTTATGCAGGGTGCCTCTGGCCTCAGTCTTTCCATCCTTTTGATTCCGCCTCTTGAGCCACTGGGATTATAGGCATGTGCCACACTGCACCCAGCCAAAATTTCTAAATTATAATAATTGACTTTAAATGTAATTTTAACCTTGTACACTTGGGTTAACCTCTATTTGCTTATAATAAATTATATTTTTCATAAATTACTAGATTAAATTTGTTAATATTTTCATACATAATTTTGTGTCTATTTTCATTGGGGATATTGGTCACTATTTTTTGTTATGATATTTTGTCATTTTGATATTAATGTTATGCTGGGGTCATAAAGCAAGTTAGATTTTCCCTTTATACTGTCTGAAAGATTAATGATATTCTATATTTCCTTCCTTCCTTTCTTTCTTTCTTTCTTTCTTTCTTTCTTTCTTTCCTTCCTTCCTTCTTTCTTTCGAGTACTTGAGGGTTGAACCTAGGGCCTTACACAAACTTTGCAAGTGTAGGTTGTGCCCCTAGTCCATTTTTAATTTTTTTTTAATCTTGAGACAGCCTCTCTAAGTTATGCATGCTGCCTGTGGCCTCAAACTTTCCATGACCCTGCCTCCACCCCTGGAGTCAGTGGGATTACAGGTGTGTGCCACCACACCTGGTTTGATATTTTTGCTTACATGCTTGATAGACTTAAACAGTCAAACCACCTATCCCTGGAGCTGTAAAATTTCTGATAATAAATTCAATTTCTTTAATATACATATGGCGCTGGGTGTGGTGGCACAGGCCTGTAATCCCAGCGGCTTGGGAGGAAGAGGCAGGAGGATCGGAAGTTCAAGACCAGAGGCAGTCTGTGTAACTAGGGCTAGTGAAACCCTGTCTCAAAAAGTAAAAAAATGAACTGGGGGTGTAGCTCAGTGGTCCTGCACTTGGAAAGCATGCAAGGGCAAAGCCCTAGATTCAACCTCCAGTACTGCAAAACAAGAACCACCACCACCACCACCACCACAACAACAACTATATATATATATATATATACATATACATATATATACACACACACATCTGGCTGTTCAAATTTCTATTTTGTCTCATGTAAATTTTGTTAAGTTTTAGTTTTCAAAGAATTTTGCATTTTATCCAAGTTACCAATGTTTTTCCACATTCATTTTCTATCTACAACAGATTAGATAATTTCTACTAATCTTTCTTCAAATTCTATTTCTTCTGTCGTTTCCATTAAACTGATTAATCCTTGCATTCTTAAATTTTAGGTATAATATTTTTTGAGTTTCTGAATTACCACTTGGATTTTTTTTTATATTTTATATTTTCCTGCTGAGGATTTTTATCTTTATATTCATTAGAAGCTTGTTATTCATTGTACAAAGGCCTAATAGCTATTGTAGAATCCTGGTCAGATATTTTTACCTTTGGATCATTTTGGGTGGTCTTCGTTGTTTTTCTTTTCTCTTGCAGGTGTGTCACATTTTTAAGTTTTTTCAGATGGCCAGGGGTTTTAGTGTGTGTTGATAATTGTGAATGTTGTGTGGTAGAGACTTCAGATTCTGGTATGTTCCTCCAATGAATGGGATGTGTAATTTTATGAAAAGTAATTTGATTAGCTGGGAACCAAGGCACATGCCTGTGATCCTAGTAATGGAGGAGGCTGAAGCAGGAGGATCATGAAATTGAGGCCAGAGGCAGCCTGCACAGCTTAGCCAGCCTGTCTCAAACTAAAAAATGAAAAAGTGCTGCAGATGCAGGTGTAGCTCCATGGTAGAGCACTTGCCTAGCATGTGGGGGGGAAAAGGAATTTGATTGACTTCCAACTTTAATCTGTACTTGCTGGGCAGCAGTTCCAATCTCAGCTGAAGCCTTTCCTTTCTAACTGGGCTGCTTGCGGCTTGTTCCGCTGGTGCTTACTTGCGAGTGGCCACAGACATGGTCAGTTTTATGTACGAAATCTCTGATCTACCTTCCCTACTCTCTTCTTTCGCTGTTTCTTTAGGCTGGAAGCAGAGTGGTTTTCCAACCTACTGTTTTCTGCTTTACACAGCTCGCACCTCAAGCAAGGAGTCCTCAGAACGGAACCTTCCAGATCACCTTTCTATTCTTCCAACATTAAACCCTTGTCCAGAATTTTCCCAATTCTGTTCCCTTGTTAGGCTTTATGGTAATTTTATTTCATTTCACCTTTCTGCCTCCTCCTCCTCTTTCTTGCCTTTTGTCAGTGGATTATATTTATTGGTGGGGTGAGGTAGGGGGGTTTCTTGGTGGGAGTTTACCTGGCCACATCATAAGAAGGGAGGGCGACAGGGTGGGTCACACAGATTTACTCCTGGCCTCGCCTTTCCTGGATTTATACCCGAGTCCCAGGCAAGGGATAAAGTAAAACAAACCAACAAGCCAACAGAAACAGCAGTCTTCCCTGTGGCTTTCTGTTTACACTGGGTCGCCAGGCAGCTCTTCAGGGGGTGCTTTGCCACAGAGTAGGAGTCTGGAGGCCAGCGAGACCTCTGCTTATCCACCCAGGAACCAGGAGCCTGTGGGCAGCAAGGAACCGAAGAAACATGGGGTGACTTTGGTGCCTTGTTGACTTCTCAGGGGAGGGGAGAAAGCTGATGGGTGCGGAAGGGAAGCATAAAGGACCCATTAAAAAGATCATGAAGCCAGCCTCGTGGGAGTCCTGGAACCTCATGGATGAGATGGTGTGGTAGGGCAAGTAGTTCTGGCTGGAAGGGACAGAAGAAAGAGAGACCATGAACTGCTATCAAAGTAACCATGTTTTTTCTTTTTGGTGTGAGTCTAGAGAAATTGAAATTACAGGTTATTGTAAACGAAGTTCCATAGGTAAAGCATGTGTCAAATAAGGAATGAAATTCCTTCTCTTCCCATCTTCCCAAGCAAGGCAGATGTGGCCCATGTCTGGACACTATGAATGATGATTTTACAGTGTTAGCCTGTGTCCTTTGGTAGACAGGGAAATAGCCCACATGGCTCATTTTGTTCCTTAGGGGCGAGAGGGGACAGAGTTGAAACACACCTGGAAGTGATAGGGTTGAAGGAAAGACACTCAGACCAAAATGCATATGCATCCTACTCCTCAGTAGGCTGAGAACGATTAAAGAAAATCGGGACAGGATAATCGGGATAATGCTTCTCTTTGTCCTGCGTTTGTCCTGTAGCCTCTCAGAGAAATAAAGTTTATCTTTGGGAAGGGGACGTGTGCAGAGAGCGAGGGGGCGTGTCAGCTTTCCTCTGCTCCTCTTCCAGCTCAGGGAGGGCCCAGCCTGTCTCCTGGTGGGCTTTTCAGTCCTCCCCTCCCACCCTGCGCAGGGTGAGGACTCAGGGTCTCTCCCTTTCCTTCTCCGTGAAGCCCCGCAGCCTGGGGGTATCCTTGAGGAACCGGATTCTTCCGTCCTGAGCCTCAGCGGCAGCAGGCACAACAAGGCCGACTTATGAGGCGCCTGGGTCCCTGTAAGTGGCTGAGGGATGCAAGCGGGCTTTTTATACAAGGCAGAAAGCCTGGCACCAGCTTTTCCTGATGGCCTGTAATTTCATTTAGATTGTGCCTCTCAGGGAGAAAGCCTGGCAAGCGCAGGAGGTCCGGGGCCTCGCCCTGGGCTCCTCTCACTGGTCCAGTGGGGCGCCAATGCCCTTCCTCTCCTGGGTCTAACTGCTGTGCAGGAACACGGTCAGCACATATCCAGTGTCACGGCCCTGTGAGGGCAGAGACTGGCGCCTGGGGGCCAAACCTGGCCTGGTTTGCTTGCTTTTCTGTTAACTTTATTTTTTTAGAATGGTTTTAGGTTCACAGAAAAATTGAGAGGAAGCTCCAGAGATTTCCTGACTACCTTCCTACCCACACGTGCACAGCCTCTCCCACTATCCACACCCCTCCCAGAGTGGCACATAACTACAAGAGATGACACTGCACTGACACGTCATTGTCACCCAAAGTCCAGAGTTGACATTAGGGCTCACTGTTGGTGTTGTACATTCTATGGGTTTGGACAAGTGACATATGTCCACCTTTTTGGTGTCATACACAACATTCTTACTTCCCTAAAACTCTTCTCTGTCCCACCTTGTAATCCCTCATTTTTTCTCCTGCCCCATCCACTCTTGATCTTTTTAGCACCTTGGTAGTTTTCCTTTTCTAGACTGTCTATTGTTAAAAATTTTAAGATTAACTTCTTCACTTAGAACTATGCATTTAAGTTTCTACATCTAAATTCGTACATCATTTCCCTTAAGTGCTGAATAAATATTCCCTTGTACTATAGTTTATCCAACGACGGAGGGCATCTTGGTTGCTTTCTTATGTTTTGACAATTATGAATAAAGTTGCTATAAACATCTGCGTGCAGGTTTTAGTGTGAACATACAATTTCAATTCCTTTAAATAAATACCATGGCATGTGACTGTTGGATCATATGGTAAGAGTAGGTACAGGTTGGTGAGAAACCACCAAACTATCTTCCAAAATGATTCTATAGTTGTCCTTCAGCATCAATGGGAGATTAATTCAGGACCAAAATCCTTGGATACCAAAATCCAAAGATGCTTCAAATCCCTTATGTAAAGTGCTGTGCTAGTTGCATAAGACCTATGAACATCCTTTAAATCATCTCGAGATTACTTATAATACCCGATATAATGTAAATGCTATGTAAATAATTTTTACACTATGTTGCTTAGGGAATAGTAACAAGGAAAATGTGTACATGTTCAGTACAGATTTTCAATCCATGGCTGATTGAATCTGGAGATGCATCACTCATGAATAGAAGGGACCAGATACAGCACTTGCATCCTCACCAGCAATGAATGAGAGTTGTGTTTGTTCCATGTCTTTATAAGCCTGTAGTATTGTCACTATTCTGAATTTTGGCCATTGTAATAAGTGTGTAGTTGTATCTCATTATTGTTTTAATTTGCATTGTACTGATGATATATGATGAGGAACATCTTTTCCTATGCTTTTTTTGCCATCTGTATATCTTCTTTATTGAAAATGTATTTCACTTGATATATTTCATTCATATCATCAAATAAAGATATATTCATTTGAAGATATATTTCTTAATTTGGTGAAGAAATATTTCTTGGGGTGCTAGTGTAAATTGTATTGTGCTTTTTATTTCAAATTCCACTTGCCCATTGCTAATTATTGGCTTTTGTATATTGGCTTTGTATTCTGCAAACTTAATATTTTTTTCAAAAGGTTTTATGTTGTTGATTTTTTCAGTTTTTTTTATATAGACAATCGGATCATCTGAGAAGAACAGGTTTATTTCTTCTTTCCCAATATGTGCACCTTTTCTTTTTCTTTTCTTATTGCATTAACAAGGACTTCCAGGCAAATGCTGAAACGTAGCAGTGAGAGGATATCTTTGCTTTGTTCCTAATTTTAATAGGAAAATTGCTAGTTCCCACTGATCAGTCTGTTAAACATTACGTTACCTTAAGTTTCTGTAGTTATTATTTATAAAGTTGAAAAAGTTCCTCTTTACTCCTAGTTTACTGAGAGGTATTTTTTTTTTTTTTATCATGGGCACTGCTTTTTGTCAGATGATTTCTTCTGCATGTAATTTTTCTCTTTTAGACTGTTGATGTAATAGATTACATTATTGATTTTTGAATGTTGAATCAGCTTTGAATATCTGGGACAAATTTCACTTTTCATGGTATATAATTATTTTTACATATCATGTGCTTTCACTAATATTTTGTTGAGGATTTTTACATCTATGCTTATGAGAGGTAATGTAACCCGAGATCAGAAATACACCACAAGGAGCAAAAAACCAATTAAAAGGGAGTCTTTATTAAGCTGGTTGTCACAGAGGACTAATGTCTCTTTAAAACCCGTGGCCCCAAGGAACAGTTCTTGGGGGCTTATAAATGCAAATTTTGGCAAGCTTACAATCTCCAAGTTGTATGATTTGTGCACAATCACCAAATGCCTGGTGTGATTTGTATTATGAGAACAAAAACAAAAAATAAGCAGTTCTTTAACAGACAATCACTCAGGTAATAGTTCTATTGTGCAAGCGGGGTGGTACAGAAGCAGAACAGGTGGCTAACAGACAATCAATCAGTGGTTAAAAATTAACAATTTAATCAGGCAGTCAGGTGGTTAAAATCAGACAGTTAAAATTCTTCCAGGATGTAGTTTCTCAAGGGAGGTTTATCTAAGATGGCAGTGCTAAGATGGCGATGGTCCTGTCAACTCAGCAACCTCTTTACAGTGGTATTACTCTGTGTGTGTGTGTGTGTGTGTGTGTGTGTGTGTGTGTGTGTGTGTGTGTGGGTCTGTCTGTCTGTCTGTCTGTCTATTTTTTCCAATGCTTTTGTCTGGTAGTGATATTTTCTTTGTTATTGTTAGGTGCCATCGAGTTGATGTCCAACTCGTAGTACAACAGATGAAACACCATTTGTCAGTGCTTCTCTGCTATTCGTAGGGTTTTTGATGGTGGATTGTTTTTTGGAAGTGGGTTGCCAGGTCCTTCTCCCAAGCCTACAGGACCTGGTGTTCCCAAGCGATCTCTCATCCAAGTACTAATCAGGTCCCACCCTGCTTAGCTTCTGAGATCTGATGGGATTGGAGGCCACAATGGTATAGCTGCAGGCTGGCTATATTAGATGTACATGTATTTATAGTACTAATAATACACTGATGTTCTGACCCTTTTTTGTGTTTCTGGTAATTAATTTTTCACATAGTCTGTGCCTGTTGTTAGGTGCCCTTGAGTCAGGTCCAACTCATAGAGACCCTCATAGGATTTTTAATGGCTGATTGTTTTGGGAGTGGGCTGCCACATTATTATCTCATTATTAGGGCAATTAGAGACTTCTAATGATTGGCTTCTTGGCTCTGAGTTAAGAGATTTCCCTTTGACAGACACCAAGTTTAAAGTGACTACAGAAATTCCTTGTTTTTCTCCATAAGTTCAATCTAATTTTCTCATTAGGCCTTTGGCCTGTAGCTGGGCAGGTGTAAATGATGAGGAAGAGAAGGTGAGGGAAATGGCAGGTATCTTCCACATCTGGAACCTTAGTTACTCAGTGTCTTCTGGCTCCCTTGCATGGGGGGAGGTAAGGAGAAGACCTTGGGGTGGGGAGAGAGCACAGGCCACAGCCATGTGACCTGAAGGAGGGCAGGACCCACACTCCTTGAGCTCCTCCTAGGTGGTAGGATGACACCTTAGATTGAGAGAGATCTAGCAGGGTTCCCTAGGGAGCAGTTTGGGAAAGGGATGCCTTCCAGCCTGGCTGATGTCAGAACCACCTGCAGGGCTTAAATAAGAATAGATTCTTGGGCCCAGCCCCCAAGTCAGTCTTGGAGATCTTGTCATTCCCAGAAGTCTGTGTGTTCTAAGAAGAGCGGCAGATGATTTGATTTTAGGAGCCAGTGGTTTGGACAAGCTGTCCCCCAAAAATCCACAATTGCTGCCTTGGCATCAGCTGCGTCACTACTAAAGGGAGTAGTCTCTGGGCTCTGGCTCTGTGAGACCTGAGTGGTGAGCTGGGCGGGTTCTGGCACCTGTTGTCTCTCACAGGTCTTCTGTTGCTCTGATGATCCAGCCAGTACAGAAACTCCTGGAAGAGGGGACCGGAGAGCAGAGGAGCAGAGGTTCCCCCAGTCCTGGCTGCTGCAGGACAAGAGAAGCAAGAGTGGCTGGCACAGGGCAGAATGGGGCCCTGGGTGAGGAGTTGGGGCATTGACCACACCAGGTCTGCCTGGCTCCACAGCCTCTCGGCTGTCCTTGGCCAGCACAAGTGGGTGTGTCAGGCTCGGCACAGGACTGGCCTTAGAGAGGAAGACCTCAATGGGGCATTGAGGTGCCACTGGGTTGTCAACCCAGAATCCCTCTGAGCAGGTGGGAGAGCAAGAGTGACACTAGGAAAAGGGGACATTGAATCTGTAGCATGAGGGTTCTTCACCATGACGGTGACAGTCACCATCCACAGAACCAGCTTGAGAAAGATGGGGCCTCAGGATAGCTTTGGGGCTGACTGGAAATGCTTACAAAGGGTGACTTTGTGAACACATGGAGTACATGGGGGTCTGGAGGAGCAACTCTGGCCTGCCAGATGATGACTCATCTTGGGGTCCCTCAGGTTCAAACTTAAGAAGCCCTCTGCTTAAGCATAAATGAATTTTGATATATCATTAGGCATGTGCAAAGCCATATCCTTTGCATTCATTCTGTGACCTTAAAACTCTTGCATGGTTGTGTATATTAGCATGCTCTGAGACAGTGCAGCCATGAGACCCTCTGATCCCTGAGCCAAGTGGCTGGAGAGAAAGTGAGGTGGGGTGCAGAGGACAAGTCCCCTCCTTTACCTTCATACTTGAGAAACCCATGGATACCTCCATATGGGAAAGGATGCACTCCACCAGCTGACATTTCCTTGCAGAATGGTGGCAGCCTGGAAAGACTTTAAAATTTGCTCAGTCGTCCCTAACCCAACTCCAAAGAGGCATTTGGGAAGCTTGATGCTGAGAGTGGCGTGGGGTGTCACAGACATAGCCCTGTGGGATGGAGTTTGGAGAGAGGAACCCTCAATGGGGAAGTTCTGCAGCAGGAGGGCTGGGGTCTGAGGGCAGCTGGTCTCCTTGGGGGAAGAAGCCCAGTTCTGGCCCCACTATCACCATGGGCAAGAATCCAAACCCCTTTTTATCTTCCACTTCTCCTGCTTTTAGTACAGGGTTTGGCACATGGCAGTAAGAGCTAATACTGATTGAGCATTATTTACATTATCCTCTTCCTCTTCCTTGTCTTCTTCCAGGTGGAGCATCTCTAATCAGAAAATCCAAAATCCAAATGCTCCAGTCAGAAATTCTTTGAGCATCAATATGATACAAGTGGAAAATTCCACAGCCGACCTCATGACGGTCCACAGACAAAATGCAGGTGCATGACACACAGTTTATCTATTGTCCCCAATGAAATAGGTCCTTTCAGCTCTGTCAGCTGCAATCCACAAACTTTGTTTCATGCACAAAATTCTTAAGATTAATATATAAACTTGCCTTCAGCTGTGTATAAGGGAGGTAGGAAGCATAAATGAATTTTGATATATCATTAGGCATGTGCAAATATTCCACAGTATGAAAGATCTAAGCATGTCCAGTGAGAGACACCAAACCTATATTATTATTATTCCAGCAGCTCCCAAACCATCTCAGCAGTCTTCCTCTGGCTCCTGTAGATGAAATAGGTGGAGACAGATAAAGATTGTGGGTGGGGGAGGTGGGAAGCATTTTATCTGGCTCTCCTGAAGCATTTTCAAAATAAATCAGGAGCCAGCCCTGGAGGGTAGGATGATTTCAGAAGGTCCTCTGCCTCTTGCTCAAACTCCCCTCCAGGACCCATAGTGGATGATTCTGCCCCTTTCCTCAACCTCTGTCCCACTTCTGACATCTGTGCATGCGTTGCTTCTGCCCAGCTGTGACAAGGCTGCTGGTCAAGGTAGAGAACTTAGTCTTGAATAGAGGACCACACAGGGGCCCCAAAGTCTCACTGCAGATTTACACTGCAATGCTTTTAGAAGTGTACATTCTATAAATATAAAAAAGGCAACAGTGTAAAGGATAATCACTTAAAAACTTCAGATAGGAGTGTCTTTCCCATTAGCATTCTGAATAACAACTGTCTTGGACTAGTGGTTCTGACCAGCTTTCTCCTGTAAAACCTGAGCAGCAACATCAACAGAAGGCTCATATTTGAGAATCATCCAACACATGCCCCCCCCCCCCAGTGGAAAGTGTGATGGAGGGTGCTTGGGCCACCTGCTGGGAGAGGCCATCAGGAGACACTTCCATGAAGAATAATAACCAGTGTGGAACATTCAAGCCCACAAATATGAATAGATGTGGAGTAAATGATTAAACTTCCAAATGGTGATTTCTGTAAGTTTGGGAGCATTTATACTTTTGATTTGGGCCATTCTGTGTATATATCCTCAAATGTTTAAATTAGAAAAGAAACATTACAGGTTCTGTAACCAACCCAAGAAATCAGGAAAGTAATAATAGAGAATAACCTACACACAAAAGACATAAGAAATATAGGAACAGAAGCTTATAAACCAGAAAGCAAAGAAAAACTAAAGAAGATTGCCAACTTCTTTTTGAACATAATAATCAAATAGATAAACAATGGGAAAATTTGATCAATAAAATTGTCAGAACATAATCACAGATACCATTCTCTTAAGATTAATAAAGAATAATGTTTTAGTAAAATAAACAATATTTTATTAAAATATATTTTACTTAAAACAACAAAGGCCTATTCATTTATGCATGCTGGTTGTACCAAAGTACTTTCATGCCAAATAATTAATTGTTTTAAGTGGCCCATGTAATTTAAGACTTTTTAAAATCTCTAATTGTGAAATGAAACATGTTTTTCCTCTGTTGAATACTGTGCTGAAAGACTGCTCAGAGGTCCTCTGGGCAGGTAAGGGCGTAGCAGCCTAATGTTTGATGCTTCCTCATCATTTCCTGTTCCCCATCCTTCTCTCCCAAACCCCAGAGAGGCACTAGGCTGCAAGGACACATACCAGACCCTGACAGTGGCCAGAATGTGTGCATCAACCCAGGCAGAGAGATGAAGGCTCAATGGCAACTCCCTGGGCCCTGGGAAGGGACTCTGTGTCTTCCCATTAGAAGGTGAGGGCAGGGGCTGGGGGCACAGTCTGAAGGGGCTGAGCTGGGCCTGTGAACTCTCAAAAGTGACCAATAAGGCAGGACAGGCCCCACATCAAGGAGAAGCCGCGGGGCATAGTCCACGTGGAACCAAAAAGAGAGCTGCTTGAGGTCAGGGCAGGCAGAGGGGCATCTCAGGAAGTAAGGGCCTGCGGACACTCCAGACCCCAGGACAGGGGTCCAGTCTCACTACGCTAGCAGAGCCTCCACCTCTGAGGGGTTGGAGAAACAAATGTCCCACACAAAGGAAAGACAGAAAAAGGCTGTGCTTACATCCAACAGGGCCAAGTTCTTAGGATAAAAATTTGTTGGAAAGACACACACTCAAAATGGGTGAAAACTATAATTTTATATTTCAAAATGAACTAAAATAAACGAAGAAAAGAAGACATCAAAGAACAATAGATATTAGAATTAGAAAACTCACAAATGAAGTGTTAGAATTTGAGAAGATACTGATAAGAAAAGAGAGTGATTATTTCAGAAGGAAGGACCAAGCCAGAAAGATAATAAGGGACCAGATCCCCAGATAGGGTAAGGAGAGAGGTCCACTTACTCACACGGCTGGCTGCTGGCCAGAGGGCAGGGAGGAGAACTTTGGTGCTCTGGTCCTTCCTGGGGCTGAGGAGAGCTTGGAACCAGGACCTCAGCCCCTGGGGAGAGAGAGGGCCTGCTTGCTTGGTGAAGAGCTACTAGCAGGAGGTGAGGGATCTGGAACAGGGGTGCAGGGGACGGATAGCCTTGAAACCAGCTGCCCTAGCTTGTTTCAATCTCTTCTTCTATGAGGAGATAGGTCCCCCCAAGCTTATTATAAGAAGCTGGTGGGCAGAGCAGGTCAACAGCAATGAGCACTGCCATCTCTTCGGGTCCCCTGGGCCCGCCCACACGCCCATGCCCACTGCCCCTCAAAGGCACAGCCCACAGCACAGGGAGCTACCTCATGGAGGGTTAAGACCCCATGGGGGTGGCTGTGAGGTACTGGACCCAAACGCCCTTGGCTCACCTGAGGACAACGGCAGAGCCACCCCAGCTCCCGCCACCAGGCAGAGGTCAGTGGCCACTGTTTCTCTCTCTGCCTTGCCCACCTTCCTCTGTGGCTGGGGTGCCTCCCAGGTCCACTCCTCCAAACGTCATCCCGTGGCTGTCCTCGTCGTCTGTAGAGAGCCCAAGCCAAGGCCATAGCAGCCTTGCTAAGAGGGCACAGGGCTGCAGAGGCCACCCCTCCATCCTTAGGATGTGGCTGCAGCTTAAGGGCCCCTCATGCCATCAGATACATGAGGCTGGGGATGGCGAGGGACCCTCCTGCCTGGGCTTTCCCAGGCCACCGGTGGTCCTCGTTCCCCAGGTGATTTCCTCTCCAGCCTAGGCCTGCCTCGAAGCACTGTTTTAGGCAGCAAGCTTTCCTTCAGTCTTTCCCCCCTGGGATGGGATGCCAATGCATCCGATCCACCCTGGTGAGCACTGGCAGAGCCTGCTCGAGGACCTGGACTCCATCCCCAGAACCGGAAAAAACAATGTCCCTTCTTACCCACCTTGAGGCTTCTTTCTTGAACTCTGAAAATTGTTCTAGGGCAATATTTTAATGCTGGTATCTTTTGACCTTTTTCCTATTTCCATTCTTTGCTAAGTGTGTTACAATTTGCTTTTTGGAAATTCCTTGTTGACATTTTTTTCTTTTTAAATATGTAACCCACAACCAGATACACCAGAATCCCTGCTATTGTCAGGAAATCAAAATGTCACTGAGAATTCTTCTAAGTGGTTTGATTTTATTGTTACAATGACTGAGGCAGTTTATCAGGCAGGGTGGAGGCATGCTGGCTATTACAGTATAAAAATGAATGGGCAATAATTAATTCACTAGAAGATAGTGAACATTATTTGAATTCTGCTATTATTTTAAGGGAGAAGGACCCGGCAGCCCACTTCTGAAACAATTAGCCACTGAAAACCCTATGAATAGCAGAGAAGCACTGTTAGATATACTGCCCAAAAATGAGCCCTCCAGGCTGGAAGGCATTTAAGAAATGACTGGGGAAGAGTTACCACCTCAAAGCAGAGTTGACCTTAATGATAGGGGATAAAATACAGCTCCGGGATCTCCTTTTGGGGATGTGGCACAACTCAAAAAGAGAAGAAACACAGTAGCTGCAACATTGGGCTCAAACATAAGATCATGTGCATGGCAGTATTGGGTAGTGTTTTGTTCTGCTGTATTTTCTGTATTTGCTATAAGTTGGATGCAATTTGATGGCACCTAACAACAACAATAACAATATTATGTTAAAGTTCCATATCCAATATTAATAGTTTCCTCTTTGGCAGTGACTCTGTTACAAGCTGTCCCCTGCTTAATTTTATTCATATAGAGCACCCACATGAAAAACAAAACAAAACAAGAAGTGGTTTCTTATCTCAGTTTTTTTTTAACTCACTGAACACTGTACTGAAAATAAATCTCCTATTTCATGCAGAAATATAGAATCGAGAACACTCTTTAAATGACTTTGCAAGATGTGCTTTATTTAAAGTCAGCCTTGAACCTGAAGTACACAGGATCATTTTTTTTTGGCATATTCTAGCCCATTCAATGGTTCTTCTCAGAAACTGCATTTTTAATATGGAATGAAAACTATATTTCAATCATACATTTTTTCATGCTACATTGTTATTTCATGAAGAGTTTGTATTATCAATGATAATAATTTAAGAAAAGGCCATTTTTATTTCCCCAAGCTCAATATACATATTTCTTTCATAATTATGAACTTAAAAAACCCGTCTCAGATGTAAAAATGTGAATTGGAATATGTAAACTCTTTGATATACCTGAAAAACAGGAAGGAAAATGTCACATACTGGAAAAAACATTGCCTTAAGTCATGGAAATGGGAAAAAGCATGTCAAGGGGTGGGGAGATGCAGCAGAGCCCTGGTGACCTCAGTCAGTGAAGTTATAAAGCCAAGGTGTTCCCATCCAGCTGGGTGGGCTGTCCTGTCTTTCCGTTTCAGATGGAGCAGGAACCACCCAAAGCAGAATGGTCACGGTCATCGCAAGGGGTCACTACAAGACCTCTGCAAAGCAGGAGTCCACATATTTGCTTTGCTGATTTTTTTTGTTGTTGTTGTTTTTTCCTGAGAAGTCACTGGTGTTTTATGGAAAGATTTCTAACTAGTCTTCAGTCAAGATAAGGCAGTAAGAGCATCACTAATGTTATCTTTTTGCTTAGAATGAGGCTATCCTTCCATAGGTGTCTTCACGGCTCACTGGTTCTCTCTTTTCCCCGTGGGACAGGGGTGGGGCTCCTGCCTCCTATTGCTGTTGCGTATTTTGAGTGTGCTGAAGGGTTGCTGGGTCTCCTCACAGAAGCTTCCCCACTGGTGGTATGCCACAGAGTCCCCAGGAAAGGTGGGGTCCCCAGAGGGCCAAACATGGCTTTTTTCCTTCCTCCTTCTCTTCTGCTCCTCTGAGGGAAGCGACTCACACGAGAATCCTTCACACAGTCAATCAGAAGGCGAGACGCTGTCGACTACAATGTAAAGCAAGGAGCCCTGATTTCAGAGAAACAGAAGTACAAATAACTTCTTCAACAACGCCTTCACGTGCAAGGCAGCTTTTACTGCAAAAGGAAATCAGCTCCTTTTGGCCAACTGTCAGAAAAGAAGCCATTTCCGTTGAACTAGAAATGCTTAGCTCTTAGGAGGATATTGTGCTTTTTAAAAAAAAATTCAAATGTTAACTTTATTTGTAGTCTGGGTTCTAAGAGATTAATTTGTCTTCTCTCTAGTCCACTTGATCATTGTTTCTGGGGAGCGGTACAGGAATATTAATTTGGCATAGAGATCTTCCTCTAGTTCTAGTTCCCCTGTCTCTCGGACTAAAAAAATATCCGTGCACAACTTCAAAATTCTATCCACGTTTGGAAGCTCTTCGAACATGATGGAGTGTGAAATTCCACTGAAGAATTCACGGACAAATTTCCCAATCACCAGGACAACTGAGGCATATAATCCCATGATACTGAAAGAGATGGTAGAAATTACACCTGGCAGTTAAATAAAGCTAAGAAAACATGTTAACCATGACATGTTGTTGTGTTATTGTTAGGTGCCATTGAGTCGGTATCAGACTCATAGCAACCCTGCATACAACAGGGGAAACACTATTGTCAGTGCTTCTCTGCTGTTTATAGGGTTTTCAATGGTGGATTGATTTGTTTTTTTTGGGGGGAGTGGGTTGCCAGTTCCTTCTCTCAAGCCTACAGCACCTGGTGTTTCTAGGTGGTCTCCCATCCAAGTACTAACCAGGGCTGACCCTGCTTAGCTTCCAAGATCTGATGGGACCGGATGCCACAGGGCTACAGCTGCAGGCAACCACAACATAGCTGGTAGAAAATAATGCCTTGGAAGAAATGCAGTTGTTGTTGTTGTTAGGTGCCCTTGACCTTGAATTGAGTCCGACTCATAGAGACCCTCATAGGGTTCTCAATGGCTGATTTTGTTTTGGGATTGCTTTGGGAGTGGATTGCCATGTCCTTCTCCCATTTTTGCGGTGCTAGGGATCACACCCGGGGTTCTCAGAGAGTGCAGCAAAGCACTCTACCAATTGAGCTAAACCCTAGCCCCCAGTTATATTACATATGTTTTTCTGAAAATAGCTCTCTTCTCTTTAACAATCCTGTCTTTCTTAGAGATTTATTTTCATAACAAAAATTTTGGGGAAAATGATTTCTTATGAATCTAATTTTGGAAACTGTAATATTTTATACCTGCATCTTGTAGGAGTTTGTGTATCTAAGGATTTAAGCATCAGAATGGGATGAGATGACTTGGAGGTGTTTAAAACTGTGATGTCTAATTGATCTACCTGCTAAGGGCCAGCAAGCAATCTAATCAGAGCAGTGATAACTCTATGCTGAATTTCTGAATTTAGACACTGAAGTGCATCAAAGTCTGCCGTTACATGAGGGTACAGAGAAAAGCAGCTGGATTACAGGGTTGTGTGGGTGACACTAGATATTCTTGATGTCTTGTGCTGCTGGTTCCTCGTGTTTTGAAATGAAGGGCCAAAGCTTTGTAACTTTTGAGAATTCTAAGGAAAAAAGCCTTCCCTTTCTCAATTGTATATGATTCAGAAGTAGATCCTCATAAGTGTTAATTATTCAATGAGTTCTTACCCATAGCCAGCCAGGAACCCCAGACTGGGGGGGCTGACTTTGTCGTTGAAGACCACCAGTTCCAAGGCCTGGGACTCGGGATTGTATATCCTACTTCCGGTCAGGTTGAGAACCCACCACTCGCTGCTGAACTTAGTTCTGTTGTCTCTGGACAAAATGATGGTGATATTCATGAAATCATTTTCTGGAAGGGGAGAGAAACAGATTTGAGGCAGAGTGAGTTTTAGGATTTGATGCACACCTGCGGTTCTCAGATGGCCAAATGTGGTCCCCATCCATAGCATGTGGTTCCAAGCTGAAAAGGACATAGGGAAGTGATCATGCAAGTGGAAAGGGAGTGAGCTCTAGCTGTGGAGGTGGCTTCTGTTTTTGACTGAAGAGGTCATGCACCACGGCACATGTGTATGACAAGCCAAACTATAGCCAAACCCATCTGTCGCCCGAACAGCTGTGCTAACCATTCCAAACAACTAAGTGGACGTTTAAAAGCCCAAGGCGCTGACTGTTAGTGCAACTGACTGATTCGTTCCAGTTACCAGCATTTACTGAGTGTCCCTCTAAGGGGAAGACATGCTATCAGGCGCTCAGGGCTCACAGAATGGCATAGAACACTGTTCCTTATATTAACGGGAAGAGAGTGGACACAAGCACAAGTTATGGTCATGCGGCAACCACCACAAGGCCAGCCTTTTCAAGGTCTGTCCTCTTGGAGAGACCACTTCTGGTTGCTGTGCCCCATGACAGCTTCAAACAAGAAATGACTTTTGACCCAAGTTCTGCTGGCTTCCTTCCATAGGGGGACGGGGGGTTGGGAGAGGAGCTCATTCCAGGAAAGCTTAATGGCAGGAAGCTCCGCAAAAGTTCTGAAACCCATAATGGGTGGCCAATGGTTGCTCTTGTTGGGGCAAAAGGCAAATGCAAAGAAGCAGGAAAGGGCAGACTGAAGAAACACTTGGAGCACAGTGCACAGGTTCCGGCCCTGTGCACGACATGGACACCTGCCTGGGAAACATGGTGGGGGCTGTCAACTCTGAGAGTGAGAATTGGTCTGCAGTGTTTCCTGGTAAGTTTCTTGTTGTTGTTAGGTGCCGTCGAGTCGGTATCTGACTCATAGTGACCCTCATAGGGTTTTCAATGGCTGACTGTTTCGGGTAAGTTTCTAGACTGTGGGAATCTAGGATAGGACTTGGCAGTAAATGTCTGTTGGATGAATGGGTGGAAGGAAAGAAGGGTGAGAAATGGCAGGATGCTAGTGAAGACAAAGTCCAATTATGAAAGAATGTGGCTCACTCAGAACCCTTAGTCATAAGAATAGCATTGGTTCTGAAGACCAGAGACAGTGACAAGGGGGACCATCTGGCTCTGGGCCCAGATAGTGGCAGATCTGGGTCTCATTCTACCGTATGTTGGTTATAGATGCTCCTCTGAGTAATCCATACCCTGAGCCTCAGTTTCCTCAAGAAGAAACTGGCAATAGCCATCAATGGATGGTGAGATATACCTTGTGGGGACACCATGGAGGGGCAGAGAGGGCAGGGTAGGGGAGGCTCAGGAGCCTTAAAGGGAAAGGGAGGCCAGTGATGCTGCGGGACTGATGGCAAGGAGGGCTGGGGTGGGCCAGGGGAAAGCTGGCCTTGGAAGGTGGGAAGGCAGGTGGCCTTTGCCCCGCAGGGAAGGAGGAAGAGCCTTGTAAGATAAGACATTTCAAGGAGAGGAGGAAGCTGTGGGAGCACTCCCTGGCTGGCTCCCATGCACTCTGACAGCCCATGGGGAGGGAAGAGTTTGGAGGCTGACAGGATGGTTGAATGATTTTGTGGGTGTTGTGTAGGTGGTTCCCCTGGTGTGGGCATGGGCTGGACTTGGTGACTGCTGCATTGATATAAGACACCTGGCATGCCTGGGTAGGGAGGGCTGTCCCCACAGCCAGGATTGCAGAGTGGACAGAAGTGCACAAGTTGGTTAAGTCTGTCTGTAATGTATTGACATTTCCTCCTGGAGGAAGGAGAAGGAGAAGGAGGCACTCGCCACTGAGAGGTGGCTTTATAAGAGGTAAACAACAGCTTAAAGAGCAGAAGACAGCAGAGGAGGCAGAGGAGAAGGAATGAAGGGGAAACTTGCTGCCCGTGGGGCTGCCAGGGAGTCACATGCCACCCCTGGAGGCAGGCCACTCAGGAGGGAGAGAGGCCCGCTCCTGTGAGGAAGGCCACGTGAGAGGGAGGCAATGGTAGTGCAGCTTTGGCTCTTGGTGAGAACTCCTTGCGGGGAAGGAATTCTCCTCCATGTAACTGTGTGGGAAGGCTCTTCACAAGTTGCCCACACTTCTGGGCAATAAAACCCCCAATAAACTTCTGGTTCACAAAGTTTAACATGACCATCCTTTGGTGTCTCTGCATTCCCTTTGGCTTTCATGCAACAGGGTGGGGGTGGTCGATCGTTGAGCAGTTTGCACTCTCTGACTGAACATTTCTACCACAATGTCTGATTGAAAGGGCAATACCAACTTTCTTATGACATCTTGCAGCTACCTTGCAAGACACACTCACGTACTGTTAGGGAAGAACGGCACGTAGAGGCAGAATGGGGCTTGGGCGCATCCTCCAGCCTCCCCCTGCCTCACTCTGGCAGTCTCCATATGGGATTCTAACTGCTCCCTGCCGTCTCCATCCTCCAGCTGACCAAGAGCAGCCTGAGCCTCATCCCTAGCACCTGGCACCTTGCCTGGCACACAGCAACACAGCCAGGCCGGCCAATTAATGAGCACATGCTGGACACCTGCACTGGACTCTCCTTTTACCAAATGGATCACTGACTTCAGGAAATGATGTCAAGCAATTCTTTACAAGTAAAACACACTCATGCATCATTCAGTGACAGGCTATATCCTGAGAAATTCATTGTTAGCCAATTTTGTCCTTGTGCAAACATCATAGAGCATACTTACACAAACCTAGATGGAACAACTGCTTGCTGTATGCCTGGGCTACGTGGCATAGACTGCCATCCACGAATGTGGTCTGTAAATGACTGGAATGTCATGTGGCACATGACTGTGATCCAAAAACATCAATTTACTGCCACTGCTGTTATATCAGAAAAATCCAATCACTACAACACTACCCTTGATGCTTATTAACCTAAATAAATCAAATACACTTCATACTGTCTTTGTACTGCTCACACTGGGAGGGGCCACCATACTTTGCAATGTTTGGGCCAGTTCTCTGCACATATCTGGTTGCTAACAGAAACTATTGAGGCCAGAGGCAGCCTGTGCAACTGAGCAAGAACTTGCCCCAAAATAAAGCATAAGAAAAGGGTTTGTGGGTGCAGCTTAGTGGTGGAGCACTTGCCTAGCACACATGGGGCTCTGGGTTTGACCCCCTAGTACTGCCAAAAAGAAGAAGAAAGAAGAAAGAAGAAAGAAGAAGAAGAAGCAGAAGCAGAAGCTGCCGCCGCCGCCGCCGCCGCAGCCGCAGCCGCAGCCACCTCCCAAATGTTTCAGTGTTTTCTTCTGGCTGGTGAAGGCAGACAGGAGTTTTATGGTTCTTGTCACACAAGGAATAAGAACTGGCAGGTAGCTGGAAAAATGCTCAAAATATAGACTGCTGAAATTGAGTAAAAGTCAGATTTACAAAGTTCTGAAATGACTTCTTATTCTTACCAGATAAAAGCTGCTTTATAGGTTTTGAGTTAGAATCACTGGGAGCTTTCACGTAATATGGGTAGATCTTCTCTATTGTCCTATGCATTAAGAAAAAAGATGGAATTTAGTTTTAGTTGTTTTACCCAGTTAAAATTGATTTTTGTTGTGATTTTTGACCTTATATCAAACAAATAATGACTAAAATCTTTACATATCAATATAATATACAAACATCTTAGTTTATCGGTTTTTATGATAGAATTCTCTGAAGCTGAACAGATTCACTGGATCTATCCAGGTGTAGATGTAAACTCAGAACCCCAGTGAACTAATGGCTTGAATATAGATGTTGGCATTTCCCTCATCTATGACTTGTTTCTGAAAACAATGCCCCTCTTCTTGCTAGGATCTTTTAATACTTATCCATAACATTGGGCACTCTTCTTATTCTAATTTTCAAGGTTTCAAAAATATCTATAATTAAGAGGGGCTGCATGAATTGATCTGGTGAACAGTGAGGGGCGAGGACAGAACCTGTGACTTTGAACCTACACTACATTTGCCTATTTGCTGCTAAGCAACCTAGAACACATCTAGCTCCATGATATCTGGAAATGATGGGAGAGGATTTGATGACTTTCAAGAGCACTTGAACCTTAGTGATTCACAAAGAATATCTTAGTCGGGAAAGTAAGTCTTTCAATGAATGTATCCTGTTGTCCTTATATTCAATGCACTGATATGAGGTTAGGGGAGACTGGAGAACGAAGCTTGGGAAATGCCAGTGGGCTTCTGCAACATTCTATCAGTTTTAGGCCAGTATCATTTTTTTTCTTGCTGGTTCTCATTTAGTTTGCATCTGTTTGAAACAGTACTTACGTGGCAGGACAATACATTGAGATGTAGTTTTTTCCTGCCAATTCTCTTTACCCTTTGCCTCTCCTGCCCCACCTCTTGCCCCATTCAGCCAGTCTCGTGTTGGGTGGAAACCATAGCAGAAGGAGGCCTTTCCTTGGCTTTGGGTGATTCTGGTCAGATACAGGAAAGATTTGCTACCTGGAGACAAGATCAGCGCTCCCTTAGCAGGGTGGAGAGAGGCAGTGGAGGGCAGAGAACAGGACTTGACCTTGGTGGCTCCCCATGAAGGGATCTCCAGTCTGTTTCCTCCTTGAGAGGATGGACGGCTGCAGTGGGCACCCAAGACTAGGTGGCAGACATATGATAAAAACCTGGGTCCTTTAGTGCAGTCCCTGCCCCACCCCTGAGAAGGGCCCTTGAAGGCAGTGTCTCCACAGGGGAGGGGAAACACAGCGTCACTGCATCATGGTACAATAGGCAGGTGTATCTTGGGAAGCCCTTCAGGTTCCCATGCCCTTCAGGCACACAGGGATCCGTACTATAACATCCAGTGGGCTCAGAATTGGGGCCGATGGCTGGGGGCCAGGGGCAGGGAGAGAAAATCACCCTGCAGGGTGCACTGGCCATGGAGACTAGGAGAACAGTGAGCGTCGGGTGGTAGCACAGCAGAATAGCACTTCACCACGGACAGGGGCGAGTTTGGGGCCTGGCATCGCCAAGCCCTTACTCAGAGCATCTGCATCGTCCAGGGAAAGTGGAGACAGAGACCAGGGTGGAGACAAGGGTTAATAACACAGCAAAATAGGGTCTCCAAGAAAAGTTCATGTGTGTTTTTGAAGAACAAAGGAAGTTACATTGCCATGTGAGTTTGTATATGGCGAGTTTGTCCCAGTCACATGTACTGATTCTATCCACAGGAAAAAGAAACTTACACTGGTGTTTTTGAACTCTCTGTGTCTTTGCCAGCGATCATTTTAGCTATATTCTCTCGTGTGGAATTTTTAAGAGGAAAAGAAAGCTTATCTGTTGCTATTTCTGCTTTTGCACCCAGGCTCATGTTTCTGTGAAGAGAACAAGAAAAATAAAAAACTGTCAGTGTCGGTGAAGACTGTGAAGTCTGGAAGAGAGGTTTACCACACCGTTGACTCAGAGTTTAGCACCTCACCAAGCTTACATTGGGTCCACGTGGTTCATCTCAAGCTGCTGTCCACCTTGCCTCCATGTCCAGCTTCTTAAACAACCAGGTTAATAAAGCCCAGGGAGACCACAAACCCCTTGAAGCTGGAGTTGGAGGTGAGGAGGCCATCTACCAGCCAAAGAGCCCCGCCCCATGCATGAATGTGGCTTTCAGAGACACTCTGTGTGTGTGTGTGTGTGTGTGTGTGTGTGTGTGTGTGTGTGTGTGTGGTACTGGGGGATGCATTCAGGGCCTCACACTTGCATCCTTTGCAAGTGCTGGACCACTGAGCTGCACCCCCAGCCCATTTTTTTACTTTTTTTTTTTTTTTTTTTTTGAGACAGGATCGCACTAAATTACACAAACTGCCTCTGGTCTCGAACTTGTGATCCTCCTGCCTCTGCCTCCTGAGCCACTGGGATTACAAGAGTGTGCCACTGCACCCAACTCAAGACATAATTTCATGAACCCAGTGATGCCAGTCTCTGTGGTGACTCATAGAATTATGCTTAAAAAGGAATGCTTCATCAGAAGATGACTTCTAATTTTTGTTGTTACGTTTTGTAGCTCTTCAAAGAGAGGCTAGGAAGTAAATTTTTTGGCAATGGGAATGGAAGTGGAAGTGAGGAACTGGGGACACTTACAAGGAGAAAGTAAGATTAAAGCAGTTCTGAACAGCCCCCTCTGAAACAATTCTTTCCCATTTCCTTATGAATTCACTTCAGATTCTAAAAGGCTTTCTTCTATCCCTGCCATGAGTTTTTCTTCTTTTTTTATTTTGAGAGAAGGTCTCTCTGAGTTACTCAGGCTGCCTCTGGCCTCGAACTTGCCATCCTCCTGCCTCTGACTCCCAAATTGCTGGGATTGAGCTACTGTGCCTGGCTGGTTTTTTCTGCTTTTTAATCAAGAAGTTGTATCGCTGCCTCAGATGAGCCTGCTCGTGGACTGCTTGGAGTCCCCAACCTAATACTGCTAAAGGAAACTGAGGCAATCAGTGAGTTTGTTGCATTGAGGTACCCAAAAGTGCGTGACTAAACCACTGGGTACAATGTTTGGAGGCAAGAACTTTTAGTAAGACCTGCTTTGCCTACACCAGCAAAGGCCATGTAATGCCCCCAGGCTGGCCACTGGCTGTAGTTGGTAGAAGGACTCTCAGCTTGGTCTCTGGCTTCTGGGACTGCCAAGGTGCCCTCAGACCCCAAGCTTGGCAAAAAGATCTTCTAAGGCTTTTTCAATGCTGCAAGGATGCAAGTGTCAAAACCAGGCCTTCAGTGCCTGCAATTTCTTTATGACTGAGACCAAACTTGAGCCTTTTATGGAAATCTTAGCCATTCGTGCAGACTCTTATTTTATTTTATAAACCACTACTCTTTTTCTCGTAGTTCTACTTCCCTTTTTTTGCTCACAAAACTTATGGTCAGCCTTTCCCTACAAGTTGTAGTAAAACAAAACATCAACAAAAACCAAAACAAAACAAAAAGCAGCAACAACCGAAAAAGGAAAACTAAGAAATTCTTTGTTGGTCATTGGTCCCTGGGCAAGATATCATTTAATAAACAAATAATATTAGCTTTAGCGTCAAAAGAAAGTTCTGAAGGGTGTGAGATCCACATTACAGTAATGTTTCTGCCTTCCCACCCGCCACCCAAGCTGAGACTGGGGAAGGAAACACAGTAACTACCTCTGGATACTCCATGAAAAAACAACAGAGAAGCTACTATTGGGGTCCTTGAGTTCTTGTATCATTTTCTGCTTACTGGGAGGGCTGATGGTCCACAAAGAATTTGAGTTTCCTTCCAGTTCTGCTACTGTTATGTCTTCTTTTTCATAATTTTCCAGAAATTGCATAGCACCCTGTATGTGCACAAATGCACACGCATAAATAGATTATATACATGATGCTTATAAAGAAAGCGATTACTCTTCCCTTTAATTGACTGTACAAAGAGGATTTCTTCCTAGGAAATAAACATTCATATGAGGCACAGGTTTGTGTTCCATTGCACTTTGTCCCTCGACCCACATATATGGCGGTGCCTTGTCACGCTGCTGAACCCCAGTGGTGTCACCCCAATACACTATGGAATCATTCCAATTAAATAATAAAGGGGAACCTGATAATTTAGTGTCAGTTTTCCTCTCTACTGAGAAAGAAATTTATCAACCAAGGGAGGATGTCCTTCTCATGAGACAGACAGAACGCAGTCCACGCAGGACGTGACCTTTGCTCATTGCTCAAGGTTTGTTTTGACAGGGTTCAACATAGGTGATAATTTTACATAAAAAGCATCTGTTTATCTAGTCAATTCTCAAACTAAAGGCGTTATTTGTAAAACTGGTTTTAATAGTTAAAATCATGTTATCATATCATCAAAAGTTTGAAACCCGGGAAAGAATAACATCAGTTACAATTCTGCCACCAGGACAGTATCATTCATTGTCTTCTGTGGCAGGGAATGTATTGCTTATTGCTTTACATTTTACGAAACAGTCTATTCCTTTTTTTTCATTCATTTTTATCTTGAGAAGTTGTTATGCCATTTGTAGTCTTTGTAATGACGATTTTCTTACTTCAAAACAAGTTGCTTGGAAAGTTTTCAAATAATAAAGCATGTAAATAAGATAAAAAGTGGAAGAACTTTCTCACTATGACCACAGAGGGTGGTGAGTGCTAGTCAAGTTCACTTAATAGACGGGCCATAGTTTTCTCCACCTATCAATCTTTGTTGAATCCTCAGATTGCTTCCAATTTCTGCTGGTACAGAGAATGTTTTCTTAAGCAAGTGCTTACATATTGCTTTCCCATATTTTGAATTACTTTCTTTGGATAGATTCCCAGAGTAGACAAACTGGTCAAAGGATCAATATCTACCATGATTTCAAAAGTTAAAAAAAATTTTTTTAATGGATCAATATCTGTTGAACTTACAGAAAAATGTTCTGGTTCAAATTATATTTACTATTACTTACGCCCAACAGCACAGACATAATTTCCCTAGGTTATCAAAATTGCCGGTGGCCAGGTGCCTAATATAACTGATAATCCCAGAAAAGTCCTTCTTCCCACCACCGCAGGACATGCAAAAGTATTAAAAATATGACAACCAGTGACCTTGCTTAAATGATAAGTCATTACAGAGATCTACTCTATGCATTTACTTACAGTGTCTTTAGAAAAACGTCTAATGAAATTATTAAATTTTGGCTGGTCCATAACTTTCAACTGGCTTTGCTGGGCACTCATCGTGAAAATAGGCTGGAAAACAAAGGCACACAGTGTTGTCAGCATTGCCCTGTGGTTTCTGTGACCCGGGTTAAAAGAAAAACATTTACATGGTGTATCAACTATGGATCCCCTGAAGGCAGGTGGCCCACAGATCTCTTTTTCCATTGATTATTTTGTGCTCAAAACACATAGAACTTTCCTCCCTCACTCCCTCCCTCCCTCCCTCCCTCCTTCCTTCCTTCCTTCCTTCCTTCCTTCCTTCCTTTCTTTCTTTTTCTTTTTTCTTTCTTTCTTTCTTTTCATTTATTCTTTCTTTTTCTTTTTCTTTATTCTCTTTCTTCTTTCTTCTCTCTTTTTCTTTTCCCTTTCCTCTCTCCTCCCTCCCTCCCTTCCTTTCTTCATTCCTTCCTTTTTCTTTCTCTCTCTCTTTTGTTACTTTCTCTCTTTTCTGTCTTCCTTTTTTGCATTGCTGGGGATTGAACCCAGAGCCTCGAGCTTGTCAAACAATGAAATAATCCTTTCACCACCTCCTACATCTCATTTCATGCATCACATGTTTGCCAAATAGTTGACATTTAGGTGGGTCATTGCACTGGCAAGCCATCACTGCATGTCCTGTGGGGGACTCTCATGGGAGAGTGCTGCATTAGGTAATTCTCTAGAGAGGAAGTGAGAGACCCCCATTACCTGATACCCTCCCAGAGTGATTGTGACTGAGACATCCAGGGGTTGGTTGATAACCCCAGCGACAGATTTGATCAACGACATGAAGAGGAGAGGAAACCAGACGATACAGATGAGCAGGACGATGATCATGCCGCCCATGCCATACTTCACCACTTTCTTCTTCTTCTGGCCCCGGGGCTGAGGGTACCTCTGCAACAGAACAGTTCAGAAAGGCTTAGGCCTTTCAGCCTCCCAGGCTGGAAGGCATTCAAGA
>VMDO01024566.1:0-29486 GCA_007922755.1 Pedetes capensis | reverse complement strand
CTATGTGTATTCTTCCCATCTTCTTTTGATGTTTCCTGCATCATTTAATATTTTCCCTGTAGAATCTTTCACTACTGCCACTCGAGGCTTGAATTTTTTCTTCACTTCCTTAAGCTTGAGAAACACAGAGCGTGTTCTTCCCTTTTGGTTTTCTGCCTCCAGCTCCTTGCACATGTCATTATAATATTTGTTTTTGTCTCCCTACACACCCCTTATTTGGGAATTTCAAGTTCTGTATTCCTTTCAAAATTGCTTGAAGTTAAAAGTTCTCATAAGCACTGGGCACCTGCTTTTCTGGGAATGTCCCCAAATTATTCATACATAAAAAATAACAAAAGCATTATTCTTCAAATTGATAATGTAAATAAAAGGCTTCTTATAAAAAAAAAAAAAAAAAAAAAAACAGTTCTAAGTGTTAAGTCCAGATAGACAGTGACAGATATGGTAGTAGTGAGTGACCCTTACCATGTGGTACCTTAATAGGTTTCTCATTTGTCCCAAAAGTTGTCCACAGGGGAAAATATTTAGAAAGAAAAGAATATTTAGAGAGAGGAGCCTATCCAGAGGGAAGAGCGGATGCTTTCCTGGATGTGTTATTCTCCCCACTCAGTAGCAATGGGGCTTCATTCTCCTCCTAGGTCGTGGGACTGCGCACCAACGTTGACTTCCTCCTCCGCCTGTCTGGCCACCCCGAGTTTGCAGCGGGGAACGTGCACACTGCCTTCATCCCTCAGCACCAGGGGGAGCTTCTGCCCAGCCGGAGGGCTGCCTCCAAAGAGTCTCTGTGCCAGGCTGCTCTCGGTCTCCTCCTCAAGGAGAAAGCCATGACGGATGCTTTCAGACTTCAGTCACAAGGTACTAGGCGCGCTCTCTCCTCACTGTGGGACATGCTTTTCCCTCTGCACGCCACCCTTGCCCCCTTCTCTGCTGCCCGTGACTGCCACCTGTCTCTGCTCTGTGGGTGTGTTTTCAGTGTGAAGAAGAGGCCTTCACAGGTCACGCATGCCCCCGTGAACACCAGCCCATTAAATGTAGCTTAACTAATCCCCACGGAATGGAAATGAGTCTTTCTCTAACCAGATACTGGTTCCTCCTATGCCTCATGCTGGGCTCCCGTGCCTTCCCCAGCTGCCCCTCCACATGTCCTGCTCTGTTGTATCTTCTACCTACAATGGCTTCTTTGGTTCCAGAGGCTACAAGTGGAATACTACAGACTCTCAGATTCCCCTGGTTTTCCGCACTGTGATTCACTTTCTGTCCACCTCAAGAGTTAGGCACTGGGCAGGATCACCGTCCGAGCAGAAGGGGGGACCATGGCAGGGATTCATCCAGCTTCCCTGTGTGCCATCCTGCATGAGCCTCCCCACCAGGGTGTTTCCCATCCTCTTCCTAATACCTCTGGAAGCTGGAAATTTATTACCTTACATGGGGTAGCTTACAACAGCTTTAGCCATCTCTCCAGTGGAAAGTTCTTCCATCGAGGGCCAGGAGTGGTGACCCATACCTGCTATTTAGCACTCAGGAGGCTGAGGCAGGAGGATCATGAGGTTGAGGCTGACATGGGCTATATAGTAAGACCTTGTCTAAAAACACTGAAAGAAAGGAAAAGAAAAGAAAAGAAAAGAAAAACATTCTTCCATCTAAATTGATTGACAATCTGAGCTCTTATACTAGGATTATTGTACTTTCTTGTCTTATTACAGTATCCTATAGTTAGCATCCTTTTTTCCAGATCCACTCAAGAAAGTTACATTGAATGCTTACAATGTATAACTATGTCTTTAGATTTGTGCTCTGTTCCCATTTTGCCCTTTTACCTTAAATGAAAATGCATCTAAATCTGTCCTATGGATGTTCCTGAACTTAATGTTTTCAGAATGGAGGATCCTCTTGCTGTAACCTTGCTTCTTGTTATTGTTGTTGTTGTTGTTGTTGTTGTTTTGTTTCCTGTTTTCGGTGGAGGGGCACTGGTACAGGGTATTGCTATATCACCAAGGATGGCCTCAAAGTCATTTTGTAGCCCATGCTGACCTCAAACTCTTGATCTTCCTGCCTCAGCCTCCCAAGTGCTAGGATTGCAGATGTGTACCAACACATCTAGCATCACCTTTCTTTTCTAAATTTCTAAGTGTCAAAATTATAATAGCCCTTGGATTTTATCTCACAGAACGTGTACACCCAAACACCTATGAGGGCTGGACCGGTCACAGAAGAGTAAAAGAGGTCAAGTGAAAGAAAAAGAGTGAGTGCTAGAGATTTGGGGGATTGGAATGCATTTGCCTTATCAAAAGTAGGCGATCACTGCTCAGTTTATGCCACCAAAGGATGAGATTTCAGGTAGCAAAAACATTCTTTCAGAGAAGCTGGGATATTTTTCATATTAAAGTTTCTGAGGTATAAATGCAAGTATTTCATTTAAATTTAAAACAAGCCAGGCACCATGTAACACACTTGTAATCCCAGAGACTCAGGAGGCAGGAAGATTATAGGTTCAAGGTCAGAGGCCAACTTGCCCAATTTAACAAGACTGTCGCAAAAATAAAAAATAAAGGGCTGAAGCCGGCCACAGTGGTGCACGCCTATAGTTCCAGCGGCTCAGGAGGCAGAGTCAGGAGGATCACAAGTTTGAGACCAGAGGCAGTCTGCATAATTTAGCGAGACCTTGTCTCAAAAAAAGTAAAAAAAAAAAAAAGGGCTGGGGGTGCAGCGCAGTGGTACAACACTGGCAAAGCATGTAAGCGCGAGGCCCTGGGTTCAACCCCCAGTACCGCCAAAAAAGTAAATAAATAAATAAATAATAAAGGGCTGGGACTGTAGCTCAGTGGTGGAGTGCTTGCCTAGCATACAACCTCTGGAACTGAAAAAAAAAAATTAAAACAATGAAAAAAACAAAGAAAACACATTTGAGCTGACTATGTTTAGGACCTGTAATTTACATTTTCTTTTGTAAGAAAATTTTGCATAAATTTTAATAGGCTTGTTATCTGTAAATTTGTTGTTGGATTTTAAATTTTTTCTAGATCAATTATCTCCATTTTCATTCAGCAGTGGAAGAAGACTGAACATCTGTTACACCAGAAATATAACTCTTAGAGATGGGAACAATAGTAAGTAATATTTCATTGAAAGACAAATATGAAACACAGAGCTCTATCACATTAAACTGAAAAAGAAATTTCAGCCTGGTCATGACCAATGACAATTTTTTAATGCCTAAGCCTAAATATCAGAAGAGAGTGAGCCAAAATTGGAATTGGTTGACTCTGGGTAATAGAAGTAATGATTTGTGGTTTTTTTTTTTCATATAGGAGAAGGGCCTGGCAATCCACTCCCAAGGCAACAACAAATTTTTCTTCATACTTTTTCTATGTTTCATAAATATTTTTAAAATATGCCCTCAAATATACACAGCAAACAAGTGGAACGAAATACGCCAAAATGTTAGTGAGCTTCCTTAGTTCTTGGGACTTTTTTTGCTTTGTAATTTTCCTGTAGTGAGAACATTCATATTACTTTTAAATAAGAAAATCAATATCTAATACTGTGTCGAGGTCAGGGGATTGACATTGCTCAAGCAGTGGTTTGGATATTTCAGGTGGAAGTGGGTCAGTAAAGAGCTTTACTTTAGTACGTGGCGTTACCACATGAGAGTTTTTATCTTCACAACAACTTAATGAGGGGGAATCCCTGTCAAGCCACCCATGGATGATGAAACTATGCATGGAAGGTGGAGTAACTCACTTGAGGCCAGTGGGTGGCAGAGCACTAACAATGCCCATTCTTTTGACACTGACTCGAGTGCTGTTTCTACCACTTTTGCAGACTAGTTTGAGGAGGCTTAAGGGAGGGACTAATTTCACTAATGTCAGAAGAGGCTGACATCTACACCAGAAGGCAGTTTGTAGGTTTATCACTGGGGCAGGGTACCAGAGGGACCAGAGTCCTGGGACAGCCAGCAACTATCTACCTTCTGCTGAGGGGCAGGTACATGGGAAGCCAGATGGGTCTGGTCAGAGCTGAGTGCTGGATAACCTGGAATGGGTGGTGTACTTGAACTGTGACAGTGGTAGCTCTGTTATGAAAAAAAAAAAAAAGTGCCTGCCAGGCAGAGCAGAACCCTCTTGCCCACTGAACACTGCACCCTCTTCTCTGAACACAGTAGGGTCTTCTTTACTTCAGCTCTCCAGACATCTACTCACTGAGTAACAAATCCTTCCATTCACAGAAATGGATTGGGTTACAGCTCTTGTCTTTTTGTCACTCTGAACCTGGAAGGTCATTATCTTAAGTGCCTAGGGTGTCTCCAAGCGTTTTATAAAGTTTGTAAACATCTCTTACATCACAGCATTCTACAAATGGTTACCTGTCCATATCATGCTGATGTATTTACTAATTTCATTCTAAAAAGCAGCCTCTAAAATCTGGGACTACCTTAAGAGTCCTGTATGCTGAATGTAAGTATCAGAAGCAGGAAATCTGCTGTGTTCTCTTCAACCTAAACCAAACAGAAGAATCACATATAAGGTTGTAATTCGCACAACTCCTCTGGGTTATTTGGCCTGGATATTCATTAAAGCACTGGGTAGTGTTTTGAATTACAGTGAAGATTTTGAAATTTTTAATAAAAGATTTAATTTAGTCGGGTGTGATGGTGCACTTTTGTAATCCCAGTGACTCAGGGGGCGGAGGCAGGAGGATTGCAAGTTCAAGACCAGAGGCAGTCTGCATAATGTAGCAAGACCCTGTCTCAAAAGAGTAAAAAAACAAAAGGACTGGGGGGTGCAGCTCAGTGGTATAGCACTTGGAAAGCATGCAAGCACGAGGCCCTGGGTTCAACCCCCAGTACTACAAAAAAAAAGATTTAATTTAAAAATAAATAAATACATGATTGAAAAGCCAATATGATTGCCGATCACTACATACTTTGGCAGTATTCTACAAAAATAATCCAGTTCTAAATGTCATAGCTTCTAGAAATGCTATAGCGAGTCTCTGAAAAATGTTAATCAACAGTGACCATGGCTGAATCAGAGAGAACACCCAACAGGAAACCCCAAGGCGTTTATGAATCTAAAGTAGAACCAACTTGGAGTGATCTAAATGAGAATGACCAAGTACTTTAGGTGCCGTATTTAAGACTTGGAATTTTTTTTTTTTTTTTACTTTGTTACTATTGGCTGTGTTTCAGACAACACTGCCTGACCCTCAATAATATTAGCTAAGATTTATTGACTATTTTCAGATACTGTGTTAAACACTTTCCAAAGATTATTTCATTTGCATTTCCAGAACAGGCCGATGAGATCAGTGTTATTATTAAGGTCAACTTTATTATTAGTGCCAGCACTAAAGCTCAGGGAGATTAGTAGTTTTCTCAATATCACATGAAAGGTAATCGGAGGAGCCAGGATTTGAACCCATACTCCAGGGAACTCATGAATGGCTAACACTGCCCTATGCTAAATCCCCACACCTTATAAAGTGTGGAGAATGCCTAAGGTTCTTCTGTAGACAGCAAGAGTTATCTAGAGGAGAGAATAGCAAATTCAATTGCCTTGAGATACCCTGAGAGAATTTAGAGTTTTTCTGGCGCTCTCTTTACGACAATTCTACTGGTGTTTATATTTTATAAGTTGAAAGAAAATTGATCTGGCGTAAATTGGAGGCCTTTTTCTCCTAAGAAAAGTTAGGGCATGTTGACAAGACACAGGGCCAGGAATTTTCATGCACACGCACAAAGCTCTTGAGAAAAAATATGCTGAGTGATATAGAAAGGAGAAACAAATCTTCATCTCCATTTTGTTCTCAAAGGATTTACCCTTTGGAAGTGTGTATGTTATGAAGACGAGTGGTCTGGGGTTCATAGTGCAGGCCCTAGAGTTTATGCACTTTAGTATTTGACTTTGTGAACATTTTTAGTTTTGTAATTTTTTAAAAGAACAACTGATGAAGAGAAAACACTCCGGCATAAATTGAGAAGGAGGGGGGATCATAATTACCTAATTATTCTCAGTGCAGAAGTCTAAATGTTCAGAGAACAGTGAGCTCATCTACCCTCGCAGACTCTTCCCAAGGACAGTGGGCATGGTGTGAATTGGGCATGGGGTCATCGTTGTGGCTGGGGACAACAGTATAGTGCCGGAGTAATGATGAGCAAAGAGGCACAGACAGGGACCATCAATCAGCCTATTTTCCTGGTTGTTGGAGCCGAGGGCCATGTGCATGTAGGGAAGGGTTAGCCATACCCGAGAAGTTGGGGCCTTCAGTACAAGGCCAAGGACTTCAAATGTGGCATCGACGAGCTAGGGAGCATCCACTGGAAGGGTTGAGACGGGAAGGAGGAAATCCTGGAGGGCTCCCTCAGAGCCAGCAGACCTGGGACCCACAGGCCTGGCTGAGGATAGACAGTGACACTGAACAGGAAAAGACACCCAGGACAGGTTCTCGAAGGGAGGGATCCGGAAGCTGTGCAGTGGCCACTGGGTATGGAAAGCAAAGGAGGAGGCAGGGACGATATGTCATAGATGTGGACAACAAGGATAATAGCGGTGCCACCCATGGAGCTCAAAGGTTAGGAGGGGACCCACCAGACCCAGCATGTTCATCTCAGGGTTCCAGAGCAGCATCCAGGTGGGAGTGTCTGATAAGAATTCGAGAGAAGGAAGGTTGGGGCTGGAGGCAGCTCTGAGCTGGCAGCATCAAAGTGAAGTACCAGGAGTTGGTAAAATGCCACTGGCCTATATACTCCGCCCAGCAAAACTGGGTGCATGTATGCATGTATGTATTTATCTGTTCATGCATTTACTTATTTATTCCTGGCACTGGGGATTGAACCCGGGCCTTACATACATCAAGCACATGATCTCCCACTGAGCTACATCTCCAGAACTCCAGAAAACTAGATTTCCAACTCGCAGCATAGTCTGCAGCCAATGGCATATTCATGCCTAACATGAATGATTTCTTATAATTGTATAGTCTGTTATAGTTTACAAAGCACTTTCACATGTATCTAATCATTGTTACAGTCTCATGCTCATTTAATAGCTGAGGAAATAAAGGCTTACAGGTTGAGTGACTTAGTCAAGACCACAGAGGTATCAGATGGTTGATGTGGGTCTTAAACCAGAACCTCTCTTTGCCAATTCATTGCATTTTCTGCTATAATACGGTAGCCTCTTTGTTAAGAGAAAATATATATAAAATATTCTACTACCTTAAAATACCTAAATGTCCATTTTAAAAAAAAGGAAAATTTTAAATAATTCATCTTTATTGAAACCTGCTTTTCTAAGCAAAAATCTATATCCCCAGGGAATTAAAAGATGTTGATGTTTCTTGGAATAGCTAGTCATCTAAAGGTTGAAAGTAAGATTTTTGGCATCTCAGTTATTGAATTGAATGTTTTCTAAATTTTCTTCGTTTTTTCCCCTCTTCCATAAAGATGTAGCCGTGGCTGTAACATATAACCATGATGGGTCGTATAACATGCAGGTAAGCCTTGCTGGTTTGTTCTCTGGTTCAGAGCTAACTCTGATCTCTCTCATGTTGAACAGTCTTTTTTCACTCTCCAGTTTCTCATAAGCATTTGACTGTGGTAACTATAGTTAGGAGAATGCCACGTGGTTTTATTTCAGACCAGCCTGGAGAAATGCCTGCTATATAGTTTCTCATTGTTTATTTAGTTTAGCTGTTGTTCCCTCAGGAACAAAGACTTGGCAAAAAAAGCAATAGCCTTGAATCAGACACAAAGCCCCTAAACTATGTGGGTGTGTTTACATCGAAAGCAGCAGTTCTCAAAGTATTCGTTTTAGGAACCGTGTATGCTCTTCAAAATTATTGTGACCCACCCCACCTCATCTTTCTGCCAAATAACTTTTGCTTGATACATCTATTAATATTTACCCTTTAGAATTTTTTTTTGGATTGTGGTAAAATACACATAAGATTGAACCATTTTAGCCAGGTGCGGTGGTGCACGCCTGTAATCCCAGCGGCTCAGGAGGTGGAGGCAGGAGGATTGCAAGTTGGAGACCAGCGGCAGTCTGCGTAATTTAGCGAGACCCTGTCTCAAAAAGTTAAAAAAAAAAAAAAAAAGGGGGGCTGGGGGTGCAGCTCAGTGGGCCAGCACTTGCAGAGCATGCAGGCGCGAGGCCCTGGGTCCAACCCTCAGTACCACACACAAAAAAAAGATTGAACCCTTTTAATAATTTTAAGTGCACAGTGGAATGACATTAAGTACATTTGCATTGTTGAACAGCCATGGCCACTGTCCATCTCTAGAGCTTTTTCATCTTTCTAAGCTGAGATTCTGGACTTGTTGAGTAAGGCTCCAGGAACTGATGGAATTCCAATAGTGATGTTTCAACAAACAGATGCAGCACTGGAGGTGCTAATTTGTTTATTCCAAGAGATTTGGAAAACAGCTACCTGACCAGTGACTAGAAGAGATCCATATTTGCGCCTATTCCCAAGAAAGGGGACACAACCGAATATAGAAACTATCGAATGATGTCATTAATAGTACACACAAGTAAAATTTTGCTACAGCTAATTAAAAAATGATTGCATCAGTATATTGACAAGGAACTGCTGGAAAATCAAGCCAGATTCAGAAGAGGATGTGGAACCACAGACATCATTGCTGATGTGCGATGGATTTTAGCTGAAAGCCATCTATGTTTTATTGACTATGCAAAGACATTTGACTATGTGGATTATAACAAATTATTTTTTTATTAGAAATTTTTAATGTACATCATAATGTGATTCATTTTGACATGCTGTTCATTGTGACAATTTTCATATATGCAATTTAATAAGCATTATTCCTATAGGTTACCCCTTACCCTCCTCTATGTTTCCCCTCTCCCCCCCTTCCCATCTGTTTCCCATCCAAGTCTTCTCTATCTTTTACTATATAGTATTTTTCTATATGTCCTTGGGTTCCATTTCTATAACAAATTATTAATAACATTTCAAAGAATGTGAATACCAGAGCACTTAATTGTACTCATGAGGAATCTATACACGGACCAGGAGGCAGTCATTCGAACAGAACAAGGAAACACTGGTTTAAAGTCAAGAAAGGTGTGCATCAGGGCTGTATCCTTTCACTGTACCACTTCAATCTCTATGCTGAGCAAATAATCCAAGAAGCTGGACTTTATGAAGAATGCAGCATCAGGATTGGAGGAAGACTCATTAATAACTTGCGTTATGCAGATGACACAGCTTTGCTTGCTGAAAGTGAAGAGGATTTGAAACATTTAGTGATGACGATCAAAGAATAACAGCCTTCAGTATGGGTTGTGCCTCAACATCAACAAAACAAAAATCCTTACAACTGGGTCAATAAACAACTTCATGATAAACAGAGAAAAAATTGAAGTTGTCCAGGATTTTGCTTTACTTGGTTCTACAATCAACACCCACAGAAGCATCAGTCAAGAAATCAAAAGATGCATTACATTGGGAAAAACTGTTGCAAAAGACCTCTTTAAAATGTTGAAAAGTAAAGATGTCACATTGAAGACGAAGGTGCACCTGATTCATGCAATGGTATTTTCCGTCACATCATATGGTTGTAAAAGCTGTACATTGAACAAGGGAGGCAAGAGAAGAATTGATGTTTTTGAATTATGGTGCTGGAGACAACTATTGAATATACCACGGACTGCCAAAAGAACCAACAGATCTGTCCTAGAAGAATTGCAACCAGAGAGCTCCTTGGATGCAAGGACGGCTAGACTCCAACTGATGTATTTTAGACATGTTGTCAGGAGGGACCAATCCCTGGAGAAGGACATCATGTTTGGGAGTCTACCTACTTTAGTACATGAAAGCTGGAGTTCATATTGGCACCTGGTTTGGGGAGCCATTCTTGTCCCTTGGTAACTGGTAAACTGCTTATTTGTTCCAATTGACACATGGAACTAAGTTTACAAATTTGGAATGTGCTTTTATGGATCTTTAAACAAAACTGTTTCAGATCTAACCTTTATATCCTGAGAATTTCATAAATATTCAAATGGCTGTTTTAGTAGGTTCAAAGCAGAGTTAAATATCATGTTTAACTTAGGATAGATGAGAACCAGTGTGACCTATTTCACTTTAGCGTACATAGTGTATTTGAAAAGAATAGCCATAGGACTTCTACACTAACCTAATGGAAATTGAAATGAAAAAATGCAGAGAAAAGATTTAAATGGGTTTTCTGTATGTAAGGGAAATTTTCCCTCGAGTGAATGTGTGAGAAAATACTCTTTAAAACAGAAAAGTTTCATGGCCTGTGCCAGCTTCCTTGAAACATTAGGTGTGAAAGCTGTTCTTTGGCACGCATGTGAAAGCTGTTCTTTGGCACACAGTCCCTTCAAGTGAGAAAGTGTGGTCTGTCTCCAGCTAATTTACCTTCTTAAATCATAACTGAAGCCCGTGGGTTGGATCTACATGTTGAGGAGGTAAAAGGAATCCCATCTCATTGGGTGGTTCTGGGATTTTTCATTATTGACACTGGCACAGGAAGCCAAAGTTTGATTTAGGTATCAGAAATGAGCACTAGCGTGTGAGCTTCCCACATGAATCTGAATAATTTTGGCTGTTTCCTGTTTTCATTTTCTTTTCTTTTTTTCTTTTCTTTTTTTTTTTTTTTTTTTTTTTTTTTTTTTTTTTTTTTTTTTTTTGCGGTTGAACGCTCAGTATCACAGACTGCCTCTGGTCTTGAACTTGTGATCCTCCTGCCTCTGCCTCCCTAGTCGCTGGGATTACAGGCCTGCGCCACCACACCCAGCCTATTTTACATTTTTGTTGCTATTCTTTCTGTTCTTAAATGAATCTTTATCTGTAGTGTGAGCTGCTTTGGATAGGTTATATAACTGATTTTTTTTTCTTTTATTTATCTTATTGCTGTTTGTGTATAAAGTATTTTGGGTAGAACTCTGAGGGAATAGTTCCTTCATGGATTTTTTTTTTTTTTTTTTTTTTTTTTTCAGTACTGGGGGTTGAACCCAGGGCCTAGCGCTTGCATGCTTTGCAAGTGCTGGACCACTGAGTTGCACCCTCAGCCCATTTTTTTTACTTTTTGAGACAGGGTCTCGCTAAATTACGCAGACTGCCTCTGGTCTCAAACTTGTGATCTTCCTGCCTCCACCTCCCGAGCCACTGGGATTACAGGCGTGCGCCACCACGCCCAGCTTTCCTTCATGGATTTTTAAAATGTATTTTATGCTCAATATCCCTAGCCATTAGGGAAATGAATATCAAAACAACACTAAGATTCCACTCAGTAAGAGTGGCCAAGATTAACAAAATAAATAATAACAAATGCTGGTGAGGATGCAGAGAAAAAGAAACCCTTTTACACTGCTAGTATGACTGCAAATTCATTCAGCCAGTTTGGAAATCAATATGGAGGTACCTTAGAAAACTAAGAACAGAACCAGCTATACCATTCCTGGGAATATGCCCAAAGGAAGATAAGTCATCCTACCACAGAGATACCTACACTTCCATATTTAATGTAGCACTCTTCACAGCCATAAGAGTATGGAATCAACCAAGATGTCCATCAACAGAGGAGCGAGTTGAAATATTGTAGCATATACATACACAATGGAATATTACTTAGCAATAAAGAAGAATGAAATTATGTCATTTGCAGCAAAATGGATGGAGCTGGAGAACATTATCTTAATCAAACAAACCCAGTCCCCAAAAGAGAAATACCATAATATTCTCACTCTCATGTGGGAGCTAAAAATCTAACTTAAAAGAAGAAAAGAAAATCTGTACATATGTAGATATATAAAAGTGAGCAAGTTGATGAAAATGTAACCAAAGTGATGTAATAGTTGCATAATGAATATAACAAAAGTCTTATTACTCTGCACCCCACCAATACTTACAAATAAACATATATACTATAATATATGTATCATATCTTACCTTTGGAAACTACTAGTAGTGAACACTGATTCTGAATTGTAGGACTGGTTGTTTATTTTAAATATAATTATTGTTGTTATGTGCCCTTGAGTCAGGTCTGATTCATAGTGACCCTTCTAGGGTTTTCAATGGCCAGTTGTTTCAGGATTTTTTCGGGAGTGGGCTTCTGGGTCCTTCTCCTATTTTTGCAGTTCTGGGGATCGAACCCAGGGCCTCAGAGAGTGCAGAGCAGCACTCTACCAACTGAGCTAAACCCCAGCCAGTTTTAAAGACCTTACATTTCTGTCTTTTTCAGATTAAAGATAAAACCTTCCGAGTCCTCGGTGACCTTTCTAGTGAGGGCAACTGCCCTTACCTGAGGTGCTCTGTCAATGGAGTTGCCAGTAAAGCCAAGCTGATTATCCTGGACAGCACTATTTACCTGTTTTCCATGGTAACATCTCTTCTTATGATGTCACTCTTGGGGACTGGGAGGGACTTGCTTGGCCAGAGGCATTCCACTGAAAGAGACAGAAGCCCAGCTTCCTTCAGCCTCTCGGATCGTGTTTCCTTCAGCTTCCCTCTCCACTTTTTTCCCTTTGCCACCTTCCTCTTCTCTAGGGCTCCATTCACCCTGTTCACACAGATTCACCCTGTTCAACACACAGCCTTTTTTTCTTTGAATTCTGAAGGGAGACCTAGGCTCTTCTCACCAGAGGCTCTGCCTGGTCTTCTCCTAGGGCTCTGATGCCCACATACTCTCCCCACCCACTGTCCTCCTGACCCTTGGAATCCTGGGCCTTGGGAGCAGGCGGAGCCTGTGGACCAGAGTTCCTTGTCAGGGGAGGGGGTGGGCAGCAGAAGGGCAGCTGGCATTGCAGGCGGTCTCTCGGCATCGAAGGACAGCCGAGGCATATGTCACATGGCTTTGGTTAGGAGCCCAATGACCAAGGGTTCCTTCACCTGCCAGTGCAGGAGAGTAGATTGTCTATCAGATACCCTCTCTGGAATCTTCTCGAATATGAGAGCCATCACCAAGCCATCTCAGTGCTTTTGATGAGATGGCGTTGGTGTCTTCCCGGTGAAAGCCCTCCACGTGGAGTCGAGGATGATCTGGCTTCACCACACATTGCCTTCCATAGCTGATGGTGCTGTACTGGGACAATGGCAGAGGCAACACTCGGGGTACTGAAGAGCATGACCTCTGGAATGCGAGGCTGCTTTGGCTCAAATTCTGGCTCGGCCACTTAGCAGCTGGGTGACTTTGTGCAGTTAAATCCTCTGGGCTTCTGTTCCCCCATCTGCAAACAGGAATAAAAACAGCATCTACTTCACAGAATTGTTGTAGCAATGAGTGACATCATGCATGGAAATGTTAAGTTCCTGGTACCGATTCAGCACTGTCAAATGATCGCTTCTGGAAGTCGCTTCCAGACAGTGGCTGCCTGTCACCCACAGACATGGGCTTTGATTCTTTCATCCCCGTGAGGCATGTATCGCTACCCTTTTATAACAGGAGACAAAAACTGAGGTGGGGTTAGGAATTCGTTCAAGATCACAAACCTGGATTAGTAACCTGGTATCAATGATAACTAATAGTTAACTAACAGCTTGATAGCTATCCACACCTCGATGGATTAGTTAAAAATACAGTGCTGGACTCGATTCCACGTTCAGTTTGTTTTCTTTGTTTAGGAAGGCAGTGTTGAAATTGGCATCCCAGTGCCCAAGTACTTGTCCTCGGTGAGCTCAGAAGGAACTCGGGGAGGAGCCGTAGCTCCCATGACGGGAACCATTGAGAAGGTAACCTGGTGACATTTGTAGAATGATGAACTTTGTCATGTATGTCCTTTTACTCTGAGTCTCCCTCACTGGAAAGCATTCATTTCAAGAGCATAAGAGAATCTATTATAGATTCAAGTTCAGGATTTCAATCCTCAGGGAAAATATCTATCTTAACTAATCTGTGACAAATATGGCTGTTTGTTTTTTTGTGTGTCTATGTGTTCTTGGTGTTGAACCTAGAGCTTCATGCATGCTAAGCAAGAACTCTGCCACTGACCCCAAGCCTACTATTTTTGAAGGTGGGAATTTTTATCAAAGCACGAGTGCATCAAGTACTGTGGCTAACGCCTATCAGCTACTCAGGCAGCCAAGGCAGGAGGATCCCTTGAGCTGGAGTGTTCAAGGCCAGCCTGAGCTGGCCCATGGTGGAGCACATGCTTAGCATGCACTAGGACCTGGCTTCGATCCCCGGTACGAAAACAAACCAACAACAACAAAAGCACAAATAAGTAACTCAAACTGTCTTTTTGAGACAGCGTCTCACTGCTTCCCAGGTTGGTCTTGAACTCCTGGGATCAAATGATCATCCTGATTAGCCTCCTAAGTGCTGGGACTACAGGCATGTACTACCATGCCCAGCTCAAATTGTACTTCTAAGGGTTAAAATGGAGGATTCATGAAGCATATCTAAAAAGGCAGTTTTTTAATGTTAAATTTAACAACAACCTTGTTGTGAAATAATGACATTTGTTCAATATACATAATTGTGTCTGTGTTAAAATTTGCAAGGCTAGCATTACTGAAGAACAGTGTGTTTTGATATTGAATGCAGGATGTATTCAAAGTTGAGGTCCACATAGCTGAGTCCATTTGGGCTTCTGTAGCAGAAGTCCACAGACTAGGTGGCTTATAAACAACAGAAGTTTATTGCTGACAGTTCTGGAGGATAGAAAACCCCAGATCAAGGCACCAGTGGATCTGTGTCTGGTGACAATCTGTCCCCTGGTTTCCTAAACAAAGCCATCATCTCACTGTGTCCTCACATGATAGAAGGGGCACAGGGCCTCTCTTTTATGATAACACTAATTCCGTTTATGGGGTCAGAGCTCTTGTGACCTAATCACCCCACAAAGACCCCAATTCCAAATACCATAACCTTGGGGGTTAACATCAGAATTTCAACATCAGAATTTTCTGGGGGACACAAACATTCAGACCATAGCTCAGACTAATCTGACCTCAAATGGGGAAAGATCAGCCATCCCCTTTTATGCCCTTGAATGCAGGAGAGTCTCCCCCAAAATTCATTTAAGTCACAAAAACTCAGCTATGGATTAGGAGTGTAGCTCAGTGGTAGAGCACTTGCCTAACATATGTGAGGCTCTGGATTCAGTCCCTAGCACTGCAAAAAATAAAAATTCAGCTGTACATTCTTGGAGCCCCTAAAAAAAGAGACAATATCTAAACCACCCAGGGATCCCCGCTGGGAATATTTGCCCCCAGGGGTTTGAGCTAAGAAACCTGGATCTGCCTTCAGTGTGTTTGGTCTCAGTTCCCACCAGCCTTTGGGTAGGGGGCGGGGCGGGGGGTGCCTGCCTCTGCAATCTTACATTTAAAGACACACACTCCCCATAACTGCCCCTAAGCCCAGGCATTGGTTTCATTGGGCTGTGCCCAAGCTTGAGTGATATTATGGGGTTTTCAGGGATGCGCCTCACTTTGCAGCTTTGGCTGTCCACGACAACTTAAAATCTAACTCCACTGTGTGGTGTTTCCAATAACTCTTTGGTGACCATGTTAACCAAAAAGACAGACCATATAGGATGCACCAGTTCTTTTATACATGTAAAAATGATAATAGAAGTATTTTCTCTGCGGCCACTAATAAGTTTAATTCTTTCATGTGAGGGTTGCCTGCACTCTTTTTACCCAGGACTTTAAAGTCTGGAAACACTGTCTCCCCAACTAGAAAGCCAGTCAAGACCCTGTCCCGCCTCCCTGTGGGTGTGAAGATATTTACATTTATTAGTCCTTCCCTGTTGGGGATGTGTCTTCATTGTGCATGCAGGAAAAAAATAAAGACACTAAGATACGCAAAGTACATTCATTCATCTGATTGGAGCAAAATGAGGCACCCTGGGAGGTGGGGGTGGGGACTGAGCAGTCCTGCCCCTAGCTGTGGGCCAGCACTGCCAGATGGACCTGGAGGTCTCTGGTTTGCACCACAACCTTTGTCTTTGGAAGACATCACAACCACATAGACATGTGTTTATGCTGTGTGTGTTTACACGCCAGCTCTGTGGGCACAGAGGACCTCTGTGTTCTAAAACGGTGCCTGTCACTCTGCCTCTCTAGGTGTTTGTGAAAGCTGGGGACCGGGTGAAAGCTGGAGAGCCTCTGATGGTCATGATGGCCATGAAGATGGAGGTACGTGGGGTCATGAGTTCAGTTGCCAAGCAACCAAAGCCAGGAGCTGTCAGGCCTGGTTGTTCTGCTGCCTCATTTTCCTAAGTTAATACTGCCTTAAATATTAAGAGCCATGGACTGGCTGATCGATAATTTTAGGAAACAAAGCCAAACTGTCCTTCTTGTAAATACATTTTCATTTTCATTTTGTGAAACTGCATCTGTCATTTTCTGATTCTGAAATTATCAACTTGAAATTAGGCAGTAACCCAACTGAATGCTAACTATTGGTATCTTCTAAGGCTGGACTTAGGATGCCAGACGTTATTATCAAAGTGAAAACCTCAGTCAAGTTAAATTAGCTGTTCAGATTCTTGGATGGTTGGAAGTTGTAGGCAAGTGGTTCCAGCCTTGGCCAAAAACTACATGACTGCAGTTGAACTTGGGAGCTTTTCAAAACTGCCTCCCAGGCAAGTTGAATTGGGATCTCCAAGAGGAGGGCCCACGGATCAGTACCCTTGTTGTTGTTGTTGCTTTTTTACAGTGCTAGGGATGGAACCAAGGGCCTTGTTCATGTGAGGCAGGTGCTCTACCACTGAGCCACACTCCCCAGCCCTAATACTTTTCAAAAGCTTCCCAGGTAAGAGTCTAATGTGAAGCTGGAGTTGAAGACCGATAGTTAGACTAGAGGGCCTACATCTGTACCACTGTGGCATCTGATCCCGTCAGCTCTCAGAAGCTAAGCAGGGTCAGGCCTGGTTAGTACTTGGATGGGAGACCTCCTGGGAACACCAGGTGCCATAGGCGTGGGAGAAGGACCCAGCAACCCAGTCCCAAAAACCAATCTACCATTGAAAACCATATGAATAGCAGAGAAGCACTGACAGTAGCGTTCGCCTGTTGTACGTGAGGTCTCTATGAGTCAGACACTGACTCGACAGCACCTAACAAGTTAGACTAGAGCTTCACAATCAGATCCTTAAATAGGTTACTGTTGTGTCTGAGTATTGACTCCTCTCACTGGTAAAAATGTTAACATGTTCTGTGTGCTGAGATGTGTTAAAAATAAATAAATAAATAAATAACCTGGCAAGCACCAGTAGCCTGTGAAACATCAAAATATCCTATATTTTTTCACTTTTGTCTGACTTGGTAAGTTCATGGACCTCATTAACATTGCCACCATTGTTTGTCACACCTGTGTCGCTGCAGCACACAATAAAGGCTCCAAAGGATGGCACAATAAAGAAAGTGTTCTACAGAGAAGGGTCTCAGGCCAACAGACACACTCCTTTAGTCGAATTTGAGGAGGAGGAGGAATCTAACAAAAGAGAAGCAGAATAAACTCCAGCGAAGAAAGACCAATTGCACCATTTCTCCAAAAGGAGAAAGTGCCTCCTGCTTTTCTCAGGATCTCACAAGAAACAATTTTAGTAAATAAACAATTGTATGATTGTGCTAAATCCCTGTGATATTTGAGAATCATGCACTTGGGTCACAACTGCGATAAATTGTCTCCAAAGATTTCACATTAATAAAATTGAATCCTGCTTTTTTATTGGAAGCCAATGGTGTTTGTTTCTGCCTCAAATTTTTTTTATTGGAAATTTTTAATGTCCACCTTAATGTGATTCATTCTGACATGCTTTTCATTGTGACATTTCCATATATGCATTTTGTTGTACATTATACATACAAGTTCCCCTTTACCCTCTTGTGTACTTCCTCCACCCGTCCCCCCCCCCCCCACCAAAGACTTCTCTTCATTTGCTTATCTTTTTATGGTAATATTTTTCTATATATCCTTGGGTTCCAATTCTGTTTAAAATAGAAACTTTTTCTATAGTGAACTTTCTTTTTACATTGTCAATACTATTACATGAATTTTCTAGTCCATTTATAATAATACCATTCTTAGGGTTTTTAAAATTATGTTCTGACCTCTGCATAGGATTTTTTCCTTCTTATGATTTTGATTCAGCTCCCACATATGAGTGAGAACATGTGGTATTTCTCTTTCTGAGCTTGTGTTCATTCACTTAAAATAATTTTCCCCAATTCCATCCCCAATTTTGCTGAATGTCTGCCTCAAATTTTATACGTTGTGGTTTCTTTTGGGAAGAGGATGGGTCGCAACTTGATCAAAAGAGAGTGATTGGAAGAGAAAAGGTCATTTAATTAAATGAATGACTTCCCAGTTATAGTCATTATGAGAATAGAGTAACATATTTCAAGGACAGATGCCATAGAGATAAATTCAATCAGGGTTTTGTTTTGCAGAGTAACTTATTAGGCAATTTGAAGACATGGATGGTAAGCTGGCACTCAAGAGGCTGAGGGAGGAGGAAGGTTGCAAGTTCAAGGTCAGCCTGGTCAACATAGCAAGCTCCAGGCCAGCTGGCTATACAAGTGAGATCTTTTCTCAAAAAATAAAAAATAAAGAAAAGAAAAGAAAAAAAGAAAAGACATCAATGTTGTTTGTTTCTAGTTTTTTTGATTGGAAAATTTCTCTCTAGGTACCTCTGCCTCTATCATAACGTACTTTCTAAGCTCGTTTTTAAAAAATGTGTATTATGCTAGAACATGTAACTTACTATTTAATTTGTATAACTTTGAAAAACAACATTACATACAGGGGATAAGTGTAAAAAGCCTGTTGCATTTTATTTTCTAGAAACACTTCATTACCAAAAATAAAAATTAATATTATTTCTTCCTTTTGTCTAGACCTTGTTACTAACAGACATGCAGCCCTTTGTGTTTTCACACCCTCACTGGAGTCATATGGGTTACTTTTGCATTGCCATGACAAAATACCTCACAGAAATGACCTAAGGCAGGGAAGATTTATTTTGGCTCTTGGTTTCAGACAGCCATGGTGGCAAGGAAGGTATGACTGCATGGGCAGCAGGGGCAGGTGGTGGGGCAGAGCTGTTCACATCAGGCATAGAAACAGGGAGGGAGGAGGCAGTGGCCGGGCATCACATTCAAAGGCTGCCTCTAGTGATCTACTTTTGCCAGTTACATTTCGCCTTCTAGTTTCTACAGCCTCCCAAAATAGCACCACCAGCTGGGGATTGAGCATCAAAACACCAGCCTGTGGGGGAGGTTTCAGGTTCAAACAATAACGGAAGTGTTAAATAACTATTGAACTGCGTCCCTGCCAAGTACATAAGACTATGTTAAATGTAGTAGATGTGGTAGATACAAAGAAGTACACAGATAGCCTCTGTACTTTCAGATGCCTATAATCATGTCAAAAGTTGTATCATGTGGAAAAACACCAAATCCAAAATTAATCTATCTCCTGGCTGCCAAAGAGGTGAGTCCATCAGCAAGGCAGTGGTGAGACAGGTACCAAATCCTAAAATTGGAAATGCTGAGTTCTCAAATCCAATTACACAGCTTCATCAGAATGTCCATTTCTCCATCAAGGCAACGTGAAACTCAATACCTGCAAGATGTGGGTGGAAGTGAAGCCTGCCGCCATGACTGGTGTAAGTAGTAGGTATTTAGGAGCTGGGGTGAGTGAGAGGGTTCTGTGGGTGGATATGATCAGGGAAGGGCTCATGGAGGAGAACCCCAGGCAGGAGTGGAGCACAGAAGTGGAGACTTGGAATGACAGATTGGCTGTTGAAAATGATAGAAGTGTGTCCTATGCCAGAGCACAGATCTGGTCTGCGGGAGTGGGAGGTGCCTGGGTCAGGGAGGCATGTACACGAAAGAAGGTGTGAAATTGTGGTTGGGGTCAGATGGTAAATGGCAAGGAATATCAGGTTTGAATTTTTCTTTGGAATGATTATATTGAATTCATTTTTAGTGTGGAAACCAGTGATGTTTTGGGGAAATTTATCCGCCTATTAGAACCTCCTTTGAGAAACAATGATACTGTTTCACGAAGTTAAACATTTTCATACCCTATAACCTAACATCCCACTTCTAGAAATGCCCACATACACTTGTGCACCAAGAATGCTCATAGTGGGGCTGAGGGTGTGGGTCAGTGGTAGAGGACGGAGATGTGTCTAGCCACATCAACCATACTAATAGCAAAGCAGTAGAAACAGTTTGTTGGCAGAAGAGATAAGTGTGCCTTGTGGTTTGGACATCACATATGAACCAAATAAGCAGGTGGTAGCATTGACATAGCTGGGATTTGGCTCAGTTGGTAGAGCACCACTCTGCAGTCTCTGAGGTCCCGAGTTCGATTCCCAGCATCGTGAAAATGGGAGAAGGATGTGGCAATCCACTCCCAAGGCAATCCTGAAACAATCAGCCATTAAAAACCCCATGAGGGTTGCTATGAGTTGGCCACCAACTCGACAGCACCTAACAACCGCATTGACATGGTTGAATCTTGGGATCATTAACGCTGAGTGAGAGAAGCACCTCCTGGGAGACACTGAATGTAGAAGACGACTTGTTCAGGCCTCCAAAGCTAGTAACCTAACAATATAGTGCTCAGCTCATACATAAGTCTGATAAAAGTGTGTTGTTGTTAGGTGCTATGGAGTCACGTCTGACTCATAGCAACTCTCATAGGGTTTTCAATGGCTGTTTTGGGATTGCCTTGGGAATGGATTGCCACATCCTTCTCCCATTTTTGCAGTGCTGGGAATTGAACCCAGGACCTCAGAGACTGCACAGCAGCCCTCTACCTACTGAGCTAAATCCCAGCCCTGATAAAAGTATATTCTTTTAAAAAATGGAATAAGAAATTCGAAGTGGAAGACAGAGATTAGTTTTGGGTCCAAGGCAAGGCTGGGATGACTGAGGTGGGCACAGTTCCTGTTAAAGCTCTAGTTAGGCTGGGTGGTGATTTGTTATATATGTTAGAGAATGATGCTTCACAACGTGTTACACGTGAACCTTTTATAATACAAATAATATTTTAAATTAAAAAAAATTCCACCTGGTAGCAGTGTGCAGGTGGACGGAGGGAGAGAAGATTAGAAGCTGGAAGCCAGGTAGAAGTGCAGACAGAGGTCGGGGGCTCGCACTGCCCGTGCACCAACGCTTCTGTCCTTGACCAATGTTCTGGAGAGAGTTCTGGTTCGGTGCCTAACCACTTGCTCGACCCTTGACCTCCATGCTGACACCTGTGGGAGACGCCACGCTCCCCTGTGACGCTTCTGGGTGAAATGGAGGCAGAAGCGTCATTTTGTGCTTCAGTTTCAAGCAGTGACGGCTGTCCTGGTGTTGGGTTCACTCTTTCTCTTTTCTTTGTCTCTTTTTCTTTTTTGTAACGTTTGTGCACCTGCACGCACCATATGGTCATCGCGGCACGGGAGAAACTTGCTGGCACTACAAGTGAAAGAAAAACAGTAAGAACAATTGAGTTTTAAATGAAAGTGTTGCTCTGGGTGTGAGCGGCACATGCGTGTCTGGATGACACAGGCATTGCTGTGCCAGACCAGTAAATGCGTCCACGTTATTTCTTGTGGGAAACCCGCGCTTGACATGGGATTGATCAGCACTCAACCAGCCTTCCAGAACCGACCGTGTCCAGTCCTGAGGTTCCTCCATAGTTCTTAAGGACATTTCAGCGTTAGGTCATCTAAATCAGGGGTTTAAAAACTATATTTTTAGCAACAGACTCTTTTCCACTTTCCAAACAAAACTTTTTCATTTATGATTTTTGGTGCTAGGGATCAACCCCAGGGCTTTGCACAGGCAGAGCGCATACTCTACCACTCAGCTGTGCCTTCAGCCCCTAAACTTCCTCTGTGTAAAAGGGGAAAAAGCAAAGTTGCTGTACTGGAAATTTCTGGTTGTTGTTTGCACCCTTTCGAAGAATGCTATTTGTTTCCTTTAGCAGGACAAGGTGTCGCTATGTCATTGCTAACTGATTGTGTGGGGAACATGTGCGTAGAAGAAATGTGACGCCAACTCCCTGACTGCCCATACATTGGTGGAGTTCTCTCCTTAGGATCATCACTAGTTGTGGCGCTATGTGACCAGGAAGCCCAGCACTGGAGACCAGATCTCCTGCAGGATCCCTAGTTAACTGCACCTGAGCCTGATCATTCAAAATATTCAGGTGAAGTTTTGTTTTTCATTAGTGGGAATGTGGCAATCAGCAAGAGGGCCTCAAGGTAGCTGCCCCCTCTAGCCTGTCCATTATGTGGTATGTCCAGAACTACACGTGGGCAGGCTAATCAATGACGTGAATAGCCCAAGAAAATAATGCTCTTTGCTTTTGTTCTTGAGATTTGCCAAAGTGAAAAGCATTTTAGGACTGGGTAATTAGGATCAGGTGCATCTCGTCTGGCCTGGTTGTGAGAAGGCGCCCACTATCTGAGGACAGCTATCATCTGCCCATATAAACATCTCCTAAGTCAGCTTCCCAGCAAGACAGGCTTTGTGACATGAGTCCCTCACCTTCTCTGCTGGCTTTTCAAATAAAACTGCTTTCTTTGACTCAACACTTTGTCCCTCAGTTTAATTGGCCTGTTGTATGGTGAGCAGTTCCTTTGCATATGAATGCAGGTTTTTTCTACAGACACTTAAAGAACATTTGCTGTATACCAGGGCCTCTGGAAGCAAAGATGGTAAGGAATGGCTTGTTCCCTTGCTCTAACTATCCAACGGGAAAGAGGATCCAGCTGTATGGGAAAATGTCAGAGAATTGCTTTGTTGTTGTTGTTAGGTGCCCTCAAGTCCTTATCTGACTCATAGCGACCCTCATAGGGTTTTCAATGGCTGAGTGCTTCGGGATTGCCAGGCCCTTCTCCCATTTTTGGGGTGCTGGGAATTGAACCTGGGGCCTCAGAGACTGCAGTGCAGCGCTCTACCCACTGAGCTAAATCCCAGAGAATTGCTAGTAAGTGGTAAACCCTCCTATCCACTACAGGCGCCATCGGGAGCCAGGTGAGTGGAGTAACTCTACTTTGAGTCAAGAAGCTGGGAGAAAGAGTGACATTTGAACTAGGCTTTGGAGGACAGCCATCTGCCAGAAGGAGGAAGTAGGTGGTAAGTGAGGGGAACTGCGGGCAGATGCTAATTATAACAGCAAGGCCTGAAAGCCACGAGGTATTTGGGGCACAGAGTTGACCCAGCAGGGACCAGACCACAAAGGGCTTGGCAGAGAGGGGCTGGGGAAGCAGCTGCCTAGAAAGGAAAGGGCTTTTCCTGGCTGGAGGAAGTGAGGAGCCACTGGCGATTTTCAAACAACTTAAGTTTTTCGTGCTGTGTAATATGCAGGGTCTGGAGTGCAGATTGGAAAGTGGAGAGAGAATGGAGACAGTATAGTCTAAGGGAGCCCCAACGTGGGACCTGGGATGCGTGGCGAAGACAGACTGCAGTGCACGGCTCCTTGATTTAAAAGCAGCTCTTCCAGGATGGGAGGGTAGTTCAGGGCCTGGGTTCAATCCCCAGCACTGAAAAAATTTTAAAAATTACAAAATAAATGTTAAGCCAAGCGCAGTGATACATGCTTGTAAGCCCAGTGACTCCAGAGACAGAGGCAGAGGCAGGAGGATCGCAAGTTTGACACTAGAGACAGTCTACGTAATTTAGTGGAACCTTATCTCAAAAACTAAAAAAAAAAAAAAAAAAAAAAAGTGGGCTGGGGGTGCAGTTCAGTGGTCTAGCACTTGCAAAGCATTCAAGTGCGAGGCCCTGGGTTCAACGCCCAATACCACAGAAAAATAAAACAAAATAAATATTAAAAGAAAGAAAAAGAAAAACTGGTCCAAATTTAGCCTAGCTAGCTACACTTGCAAGAAAAGCGCCGGGTCCTCGGGTGGTGAAAAACCCTGCTGGAACATCCGCAGCCAGGCCGGCCTTGTCCCTCTGCTAGCTTCTGCTGCTCAGTGTCACCCTGGCACCCATCACCAGGAGGAAGACGGTGCTGCCGTCCAAGAAAGCTGGCGGTCAGCTGCCAGCCTGGCGTTTCCTCAGAGCCCATTTGGTGACAGAGCAGCAGCGTGTCCAGGGGCAGCTCTCCTCTTGCATGAAGGCCAGGTCTGGACCTGCTCCAGCTGCCGGAGTCATTTGTCACGCACGTGTAGCTGGCACGGGAGGGGAAGTTCGTGCCTGGCTTCCGCCTCAGCGTGAGTGGGCATCACCACTTCCCCTGGGCAGCTGAGAACGGCATCTCTTAGCTGAGCTCACTGCCCTCGTCCTCCACGATCAGCGTTCCTCATTTGTGTATACTTACTGTGCTTCTCTTCGGGGTATTAGAAGTTGACACATGCATCACCCTGGGCCCAGCCGTGGCTCTTCTGCTGTTAAAATATTTACAGTGTGGATAGTAATACTTCGCACTTCTATTGCACCTCTCATTAGAGGATCTCAAAAATCTCTCCTAGATATTCACACTGAGCTTCAGAATGCCCAGGAAGTGAGGAGAATGTGAATTAAACTGTGCATGTGAGGCGAGGAGATGGAGGTCCCCAAACACTGGGCTCCTTACCTAGGGCAGAGCGCTTTGAGTTTTTGCTCCTTTCCTGCCAAGGACACACTCTTTGCTGAGGGCTTCCCCAGGGCGCTGCAGCCTTAGGGTTAGTACTGATGCTGAGTAGCCAAGACATCCCTGGCAGCCCTGCCCACAGCTCTCAAGGGGCAGGCTGGGTGAAAGCAGTCTTTCCCATGCTCCCCAACCCCTCAGTAACCCTGGGGAAACTTTTCCTTCAGGACCATGGATTGCCCAGGCCTGCAGTAGATTATACACCTGAAAACCTCGATGGCCTCCTCATCCTGACATTTATCTCTCCTTTGCTGGGTCCCCAGGGAACTGGAATGCCTTAGTGCCTCTAACTAGTCCAGTGCTGTTAAGTGCTGTGGAGTCAGGTCTGACTCATAGCAACCCCTTGTACAACAGGATGAAACACTCCCAGACACTGTGCCAGGACCTGCACTGTGTCAGTGCTTCTCTGCTATTCATAGGGTTTTCAATGGCAGATTGTTTCAGGAGTGGGCTGCCACATCCTTCTCCCTTTTTTGTGATGCTGGGGATCAAACCCAGGGCCTCGAACAGTGCAGAGCCGCGCTCTACCAACTGAACCAAACCCCAGCTCATTAACCTTTAGATTGTTGTTGTTGTTGTTAGGTGTGATCTAGTCTGTGTCTGACTCATAGTGACCCTATGTACAACAGACGAAACACTATTGTCGGTGCTTCTCTGCTATTCATAGGGTTTTCGGTGGTGATTGTGTTTTGGGAGTGGGTTGCAGGTCCTTCTCCCAAGGGTACAGCACCTGATGTTCTCAGGTGGTCTCCCATCCAAGTACTAACCAGGTCTGACTCTGCTTAGCTTCCAAGATCTGACAGGATCTCAAGGTCCCAACAAACCTGCAGTTCCTGATCCACTGGTTAAGACAGGGAATGAGAGATTCTCTATTTCTAACAAGCTGCCAGCCTGCAGGGGAGGCGACCACATTTTGAAAAGCATGCGTCAGTGATTCTCAAGAAGTGGCCCAGGGCCAGCAGCAGCAGGAACCCAGAAACTTGTTAGAAATGTAAATTAGCCGCCCCACCCCACACTTCTGAGTCAGGATCTCTGGGGAAGGGGCTCAGCAATGTGTTTCCACAAGGCCTGGAGGTGAGATGTTGCTACATACTAGACTTCAAAAGCACACTTCTCTAGCTATGCCTAGCTGCCGCTTACTGCTTCTGGCTGGGCAGGTGTTTCATCTGAGAGGTGCATTTCTAATCTTATTTTTGCAAGTACATTTACACAGTGTGACTCCATTTGAGGAGGTGCCTTGCTAGTACCTTTGTAAAGGGCTCAGGAAATATTGGGCAGAAATTCATCTCCGAGTATTTGAGGTGAACCTATTGCTTGTTTAGCTTCAAATTTAATTCTTAAACATCACTACAGAAACTGCTGTGTATTAATACGAGATAATAGGTTAGCACTGGATTTGCAGGTGCAGAAGCCTAAAGGGTCCAAGCACACCCACAAAACCAGTTAGTGAAATAACATGGGGGCAGGGAAGGTTTGGTCTTGGCCTACAGGCCTCAGGAAACAGCTACTCCTCACTTCCATCCAGCGAGGGCAAGGCCAGATGGGAATGTGGGCCCACAGTGGTCACATCTTCCGATTTTGTGTGTGAAATCTATTGAATTTTTTTTTTTTTTTTGGCAGTACTTGAGGTTTGAACCCAGGGTGTTGAACATATTTTTTGCAAGTGCTCTACCACTGGGCTGCACCCCCAGCTCATTTTTTATTTTTTATTTTGAGTCAGGGTCTCCCTAAGTTGTGCAGGCTGCCTCTGGCCTCCAACTTGTGATCCTCCTGCTTCTGCTTCCCAAATTGCTGGGATTACAGGCATGTGCCACTGCACCTGGTTGACATGTCTTGATTTTTAAATTCTGGCAACCTACAAAGATTCACTATAAATGTTCTATGTGCCTAACCAAGCATCGCTACCTGGGAGGACTGTCCAGGGTGGTGACTCATGGCCTTGCTACCCCTCTGTGGGTCACTCACTGTCTGTCTCATCGAGAAGCAAACCCAGCCCAAGTGGCCAGCTGCTGCAAAACCCAAATGCAAACCGTTTTCCTTGCCCTTGTCACAGGATGGTCCACTCCCCTAAGTAGATCCCTGACCACCCAAGGGGCAGTGCTCATGGAAATACCCGGAACATCTTATGTTGGGAAACAGACAGTTTCACATTGTACAATCCACCTGAAGGCAACCCAGACCTGACCGTCAGGAGAGGTGTCCCAGGCAGACTCAGGGTTCAGGGGTCTTGAAGCTGATACAATCTGGGGGACCCTCTGTAAGGAAAGGAGTGTCACGACTGGCAGTGCTGCTCATGGCAGTGTGTGTGTGAACAAGGACAGGGTCCTGGTTCCATCCCCAGCACCAGACAGCAAACCCCACAAAGTAACAAGTGTGATGTTCTGTGTACAAAATTAGCGATCAACATATGAAAAGGTCTTTGCCCAATGTGAAGAAACTTGCAAATTTTATAAAAATTGAGTGGCCAGGTCCTCGAGGGGACTCTCACAAGCAGAGGCCCTGCAGCTTCCTGAGCATCACACGTGTCCAGCTCTGTCCTGGTGCCCACTGGGGCTCAGGCCCAGGTTAGGATCAGCGCCAAAGAGTTGGACCTCTGCGCGGTGGTGATGTTCTATGGCTTGACCTGGGTGGGAAACTGGTTAGACTGTCAGCAGGGTTAGGGTGTTACTAACATTGGATGGATTTACTAACAATCTAGTAACAATGTTACTAACATTGGGCTAGTCCTGAGGATTTCCCTCTCTCGGGACCTCCACTCAGGGGAGATACTGGGTCCTTGTCTCTGTCGACGAAAAGAATTTCAGGACAAAACAGAAGTGAAGCAGAGTCTTGAGTTTATTAGACAAAGGGTCAGAGATAGTCCACCACAGGCACCTAGAGAGAGAGGCGCCCCTGGGTGTCTTCCCAGCAGGTATACGGGTATACCTATGATCTGCGGCTTTTGAAGTTACATTTCTCAGTGGGGTCCCAGCAGGTGTCTGGAACAGATTTACAGATTGGAAAGGGAGCATTGTTAAAATGCCTGGATTGGATAGTTGAAGAAATTCCACTACATCTAGTCACAAGGTAATTACCTAGGTCTGTTAACTAGGAGATTATGTCATCTGTTGACTTTAATTATAGTTTATAATCTGGTTTGGTGAGGTGCTCAGGGAAACATTGGTCCCTTAGCAGCCCCTCTCTGCTGGTTGTGCTAGAATTCTCCCTGATAAGACTTAAGCCAGATCCTTGGATGAAAAGCCCTTTCCTTCTCATGTCCCCCCAGTTTTCCCTGTCTTTCTATCCTGCCTCTATACCAGGGATCATTTCATAACAATTTGTTAGGCTATGCATTTATGTTTCTTGAATACTTACGGATACTTGTTATATTTCACAATTAAAATAATTTGGCCTTTTTCTAAGCAAGAATTCTCATTGGGTGAAGTAGGTCCTCACTAAATATTTGTTAAATGAATGAGTGATTTCAAATATATTGAGTCAATATATTTTAAAGAACACCAGCTAGGTATTATAGTATTAAGTATTATTGTATTATTACTTAATATTTAGCAAAATTAAAATCTTCATTTCTGTATTCCTCCAGGAAGGATAATAAGACTGTGTGAGACACACTCCACCCCCAGCAATTGCAAAGGACATTGTTTAGTGAATTCCACTCCCTTATCAAGACCAGTTGCTGCCTGGATTTCTAACCCTTTGAAATGCCTGTCTCTGAGTCCAGTCCTTTGAAGACACTAGGAATCCATTAACCCCTTTTGGGGCACAGGCTCCAGATGTAAAAGCATTTCTTTCCTTCTCCTGAAGGCTCAACCTTCACGAAAAAATACATGGGACCTTGACTCTGGGCAGCAGGAGCCCTTTACAACTGCTGCCTTCACGTCTCGAAGGTGTACTCTCTTTATAATCTGTATCTTTAATAAACTTAGCCTATACTCTGTATGCCTACAGCCATACCACTGTGGCAACAGATCCTGTCAGATCTCGGAAGCTAAGCAGGGTCAGGCCTGGTGAGTACTGGGATGGGAGACCGCCTGGGAACACCGGGTGCTGTAGGCTTGGGAGAAGGACCTGGCAGCCCATTCCCAAAAAAACAATCAGCCACTGAAAATCCTATGAATAGCAGAGAAGCTCTAACAATAGTGTTTTGCCTGTTGTATGCAGGGTCGCTATAAGCTGGACATCAACTCAACAGCATCTAACTTAATATTTAAGAGAAAGAAGAAGTAAAATTTAATGAAAGAAGTACAATAATTGTGTTTTATTTCATTTTACCATTTTAAAAAAGTTAATCATTTTTTATTATTGCTATATAATAGACAAGCAAATATACATATATATATATAGTTGTTGTTGTTGTTAGGTGCCGTCGAGTCGGTATCCGACTCATAGCGACCCTATCTACAACAGGTGAAACACTATTGTCAGTGCTTCTCTGCTGTTCATAGGGTTTCCAATGGCAGATTGATTATTGGGAGCGGGTTGCCAGGTCCTTCTCCCAAGCCTGCAGTATCTGGTGTTCCCAGGCAGTCTCCCATCCAAGTACTAACCAGGCCCAACCCTGCTTAGCTTCTGAGATCTGACAGGATCAGATGCCACAGGGTATCTGCAGGATATATATATATATATATATATATATATATATATATATACACACACACACATGGGCACAGACTTTAAAAATAAAAAATACATTTGAGCTTAATACCCATAAGCAAAGTTCTATTTTTACCTTTAAGAAATTTAATTTGCATTCATTTAATTTTAAAGAATGTTAGATGGAGGGGTCAGAAACAAAAAGAAATTGTTATTATCTACTAAAGTGCAAGCAAATATTTTAAAAACTGTATAATTCCTTACTGACAAACACTATAATTTTATTGTATTTCCTTTTAGCAGGCTTTTT
>VMDO01024565.1:0-29505 GCA_007922755.1 Pedetes capensis | reverse complement strand
CATATTTCGGACATGTAGTCAGGAGAGAACAATCCCTGGAGAAGGACATCATGTTTGGAAGAGTGGCAGGTCAACGCAAAAGAGGAAAACCCTCCACCAGATGGATTGACACAGTGTCTGCAACAATGGGCTTAAACATAAATAAGATCATTTGCCTGGCACAGAATCGGCAAGTGTTTCGATCTGCTGTACATAGGGTGGCTAAGAGTCGGACTCGACTCCACGACACCTAACAACAACAACAACAACATACATGTAAACATATATGGAGATAAAATCTTTTATTTTTGTGCAAACGAGAGTTTTCTCTGCACACTGTTCTATACTTTCCTTTCTCTGCACTTAAAGTATCTTGACAATATATTGAGATCTCCAAGATACATTATAGACCCACCATGTTCTTTATAATGGCCAAAGGATCTTCCACTGTACAGAAATACTTTAATTAGTCCTCTATTGGCATACATTTTACAGTTCTAATTTTTTTTCTATAATAGTGATGTGATGACAAATGGGCAAAGGAACTGAGTAGACGGTTCTCAAATGAAGAGGTCCATAAAGCCATGAAACACATGAAAAAAATGCCCAATATCCATAGCCATTAGGGAAATGCAAATTAAAACAACTCCGAGATTTCACCTTACACCAGTAAGAATGGCCAAGATCAATAAAACAAATAACAACAAATGCTGGCAAGGTTGCAGAGAAAAGGGAACACTCTTACATTGTTGGTGGAGCTGTAAATTGGTCCAACCACTATGGAAATCAATATGGAGGTATCTTAAAAAACTGAAAATAGATCTACCGTTTGACCCAGCTATAACACTATTGGGAATTTACCCAAAGGGAGATGGGTCATCATACCACAGAGACACCTGCATCTCCACGTTCAATGCAGCACTTTTCACAATAGCAAGGATATGGAATCAACCAAAGTGCCCTTCAACAGAAGAATGGATAAAAAAACTATGGTACATATACACAATGGAATACTACTCAGCAATCAAAAAAAAATGAAATAAGGCCATTCGAAGCAAAATGGATGGAATTAGAGAAAATTATTTTAAGTGAACGAACACAAGCTCAGAAAGAGAAACACCTGGTGTTCTCACTCATATGTGGGAGCTGAATCAAAATTATAAGAAGGGAAAAGTCCTATACAAAGGACAGATCATAATAAAAGAAAAAAACTAAGAATGGTATTATTATAGATGGTCTAGAAAATGCATGTAATAGTTCTGACAAGGTAAAAAGAAAGTTCACTGCAGGAAAACTTTCTATCTTAAATGGAACTGGAACCCAAGGATATATAGAAAAATATTACCATAAAAAGACAAGTAAATGGTAGAGAAGTCTTTGATGGGGGGATGGGATGGGGGGAGAATCGTGCAAGAGGGTAAGGAGGAACCTATATGAATAATGTACAACAAAATGCATATATGGAAATGTCACAATGAAAAGCATGTCAGAATGAATCACATTAAGGTGTACATTAAAAATTTCCCATAAAAAAAGAAAAAAAATAATCATGTGATGAATGTTCTTAAATTCATATCAGTGACTGCACTCATTTATGAATATCTCTGATAAAATAGATCAAAATTTTAAATCTTCATTAACCTGCAAGGTAAAAACTGTATCTCATTCTATGTTTATAGGCATTCATAAAAATACCAGATTGAAGTGCTTTTCATTCACTTATGAGCTCTTCATTTACTTCTAAGAACTTCTTTTTCTGTAAACTTCTTTTGAAGCTTTCCACTGAATTGTTTTCCTTTTTAAAAAATTTATCTTTAGAGCTCATTTGTAAACCCAGGAAATCAATCCACTTTGAACTAGAATTAGGTGCCTGACTTTTTTCTAATGCTTACTTGCATATTAAGTCCTAATGAAGCAGGAATGGAACCAGTATCAACGGTGGTATCCATAGGTGCACACTGAATACGTACTTCCAGTATACTAAGCCCTGTTCTGAGCACTTTTCCTACATCATCTTGTTTAGTCCTTACCATGACCCTATGAAGATGGTAAAATTATTCTTATATTATAGACAAAGAACAGATATAGAGAAACAAAGTAACTGGCCGAGGGTCCCACAGCCAGTGAACAGCAGAGCTAAGATACAAACCCAGGCTTGTCTGATTCCAGAAATGAGGCCATAAACCTGCCATACTGTCTACGATGGTTCCCAGTGACTGACAAAGAGTAGGGACTGAGGGCCAGGTTGGTACATCTTGATGCCACCCTATAAATACAAACCATCCGTCTAGCACGTGAGTCCCAAGGGCTGGAGCTGACTGTCCTGTCACACTATATCTGCTATGTTCCCAGTACCTAGGAAGGTTTCTGGCACAAAGTAGTTTCTTAGTAAGTGGTAGCTGGGCCTGCAGCCATAGCCCTGTGGCATCCGATCCCGTCAGATCTCGGAAGCTAAGAAGGGTTGGGCCTGGTTAGTACCTGGATGGGAGACCGCCTGGGAACACCAGTAGCTGTAGGCTTGGGAGAAGGACCTGGCAACCTCCTCCCAAAAATCAATCTGCCATTGAAAACCCTATGAACAGCAGAGAAGCACTGACAATAGTGTTTCCCCTGTTGTACAGAGGGTCGCTATGAGTCGGATACCGACTGGACGGCGCTAACAACAAGTGGTAGCTGAATGAATGCATGCATGAATGAACAAATGTCTTCTCGCTTGACCATGAGCTCCTCAACGGCAAGGACCTCAGCTGACTTGTTCTCCCAGAGCCTGGGTCAGTACCTTGCACAGAGAGAACAAAGATAAATCAAGGAAGATGTGTGGAATGAGGTAATCCCCTCACTGTTCCAAAAGGGGTGCCCCATGAGCAGTCAAGTTGGAGGAACTCCCCCAACCTTAGGAAATGCTCTGTTTGATACCTGACAGGTCTTTCTGAGAGAAAATCCTTTGAAAAGATTCAGAAGAATAGGGTACCAGGCCAAGAAGACACGGGTCACTTCTCACTCCTTAGCCAAGCCACTGGCTCGCTTCTTCTACCCTTGCCCCAAGATGGTGGCCATAATGCCTCTCCGCTGAGAGAATAATGACAATCCAAAGCTGGCACATGGCTATAGCACAGTTCACCAGCTTTCTACCTGCATTAATTCACCTCTTCTCCAACACAACAATATGCTATGGTATTGTCCCCACAGATAATGAAAGGCACAGAGAGGGCACATAAGTTGCTCAAGGTCACAAATAGCAAAGCCAGGATTTTAACCCAAATGGACCACTGGGCTCTTCTGCCCAGCATGATGCTTTCTTTTATTCAGGGTGGACCCTCCAAATCCTGCTCCCCCTAAGACCCTCCTCTCTAGGCAAGAATCTCTCCCCTCACCCCTGGCTCTTGGGGGTCCTTCTGCTGGGGCTGCCTTTGCTCCCGTTCTGTTAGCCACGACAGGAGTGGACTGGCCTTCTTATTCAGCTTCTTGGGACATAAGCAGACTCCCTTCGAGGGCTTGCCTTCCAAAGTTCTCTGCATTCTGTCCCAAGCAGCAAGCAGCTGTGTGAGGCCCTTCTGAACTCAGGCCAGTTCTATAACCCGGGCTGAGGTGCTTGGGCTGTGAAGCCAGACGTAGGTTCAAATACACTTACTATCTATGTGACACCAGAAAAGTTATTTAACCCCTCTGAGCCCAAGGTTCCTCAGCTGTAAGACAGAGATAATAAGAACCCTTTCCTCATATCCAGGGGCTTGGGGAGGATTGTTATTGTTGTTAGGTGCCGTCGAGTCGATATCTGACTCATAGCGATCATAGGTACAACAGGCAAAACACTATTGTCACTGCTTCTCTGCTGTTCGTAGGGTTTTCAATGGCGGACTGATTTTTGGGAGTGCGTTGCCAGGTGCATCTCCCAAGCCTACAGCACCTGGTGTTCCCAGGCGGTCTCCCATCCAAGTACAAACCAGGCCCGGCTCTCCTTCGATTCTGAGATCTGACGGCATCGGATGCCACAGGGCTATGGCTGCAGGCATGGGGGAGGATTAAGTTAGTTTAATTTCCTGTACCCTAGTCAGGCACTGGCACGAGAGTGCCTGCGCTGTGTGGATGGTGCTCCGAAAGCCCCATGGAGCCTCGTCCCCAGGGCACAGCTTTTGCTGCCCTGCCCCCTCCCGCCTGTGGCATCCTCCAGACCTCACTGCCAGCCTATGAGCCCTTGCAAGGTGAGTTCTAGTCCCCAACCAAGCACTGAGCTCAAGCACTTCCCGGGCCCCACGCCCAGGCGGCCATGGAGAAGGGGGAGCTGGGGAATCGAAGCTGTGAGAAAGCAGCTGGAGTCTTTCTGGCATCTGCCTCTCTCCCCAGTGTGCCTCACCCACAGGAGGGACAACAGCTCCTTACTCCCAGCCACTGTGGGCGTCCCCAACCGGCCCTCGTTCCCACCTCTCTTCCCAGGGAGCTCAAAGCTCGGCCAAGCTCGATCTTAATTAGCCTGACAAAGCTCAGTCACCAAAGGAAGTTCTTGAAGTTGGGGATTTCAACAAAGCTAAACCACTAAATCCCAGGGCCGCCAGCCTGTCTTCACAGCCTCTCCCTCCGACAGCAATCCCGCCTACCCTAGAGGGAAACCGCAGTCCTGCAGCTCAGCATCTCCCCCACCTCTGGCCACCTTATCAGGGCAGGCCCGGCCCATCCTTTATCTGCCTGCCGTCTCTAAGTGCTTCCATCACCCCAAACAGCCCTATAAAAGCTGGGAAAAGACAAGGCTGCCTGGCTTTTGACATCATTGACTTCAAAGGCCTCGAATTAGATGGGGCCAATCTGGCTGCTTGGCTGAGTTCAGAGTGATGCTTGGTGCTCCAAGGATGACCCTGTCGACCTGGGGATCAGTGTGGGGGCCCTCGCGCTTATCAGTAAATAGAAGTGGTTACGAGTGTGCGCTGCAGAGGCAGGCAGCCCTGGTTCAAGGCCCAGCCTGCCAGTTAGTAACTAGGCCAACTCCCAACTCCTGAGCACCCAAGACCCTCAGAGTTCAGGCTCCAAGCCCTCACGCCACGGTGGCAGAAATCTGTTCACAGGGAATGAGATCTTACTGTTTGGCGGACGTGGGGTTTAGATTTGGGAAAATGAAGAGTTCTAGAGATGGAAGCCTGCATCTGTAGCCCTGTGGCATCCAATCCCATCAGATCTCAGAAGCTAAGCAGGGTCCGGCCTGGTTAGTGCCTGGATGGGAGACCGCCTGGGAACACCAGAAGCTGCAGGCTTGGGAGAAGGACCTGGCAACCCCCTCCCAAAAATCAATCTGCCACTGAAAACCCTATGAACTGCAGAGAAGCACTGACAATAGTGTTTCCCCTGTTGTACAGAGGGTCACTATGAGTCAGATACCGACTCGACAGCACCTAACAACAATAAGAGATGGAAAGTGGTGATACATGAACAACAATTTGAATATTTTTATGTGAATGCTAATGGCAGTGAGCCTGCAGCCATAGCCCTGTGCATCCGATCCTGTCAGATCTCGGAAACTAAGTAGAGTCAGGCCTGGACCTGGCAACCCCCTCCCAAAAAACAATCTGCCATTGAAAACCCTATGAACAGCAGAGAAGCACTGACTATAGTGTTTCACCTGTTGTACACAGGGTCGCTATGAGTCGGATACTTACTCAACAGCACCTAACAACAACAACAATGGCAGTGAACTGTACACTTAAAAATGGTTGAAATGGTGCTTTAAGTTATGAATATTTTATCCCAATTTTTTTTTTCTTTTTGCGGTACTGGGGGTTGAACCCAGGGGCTGGTGCTTGTATGCTTTGCAAGTGCTAGACCACTGAGCTGCCCCCCACTGGCCCATTCTTTTAGTTTCTTGAGACAGGGTCTCACTAAGTTATACAGCTAGCCTCTAGTCTCGAACTTGCGATCCTCCTGCTTCTGCCTCCTGAGCCACTGGGATTACAGGCATGCACCACTGCGCCAGCTTATCCCAACTTTTTATAAAGTCTGACTCTACCTCTACCCCAGATGGAAGAGAAAGCTCAGAATAATGGAAATAAGGGGCTGTTTAGCCCTTCCAAGGGCGATGGCTGCTTATGGAAAGGCTAAAGGTGCAAATGAAATGCAAATTAAGAGGTGGCACCTCCTACTGGCCCCATGCTCATCCTTGGCCTGTCAGCCCCCTGTCTGGAAGCTGACCGCACAGGGCACTGGCAGGAAAGTCTCAGGTGGCACTGTCCATGCTTCCTGGCCCACCTCAAAGAGGGTCTGGAGTCTGGTTCCGCCTGGCTCACACCCACGAACAGTGGCTGCTCAGGTCCCCGGCTCCGGGTCCTTGACACCAAGGAGTAAGCGCAGACTGAGGGAGAGGAAAAGGAATTAAGTCATCCTCAGCCTTTCTCCTGAGTTTCACAGAGAAGAATCAAGACTCTTTTTGGGCCCATTGCCCAGAGACAAAATAGGAGATGAAAATATTTATTTGTTTCTAAGGCTCTGGCAATTCCGGGATGAAAAGCCCACCTTGGTTGTAACTTACTGCAGGTCGAGCTGTTCCAGGGCAGGCCCTCCCCGCAGGCAGCCTCCCACTTGCTCAGGGCTTGAGCAAGAGGTTCCACGACCCCACGGGGGAGAAAAGTGGGATCCCTGTCCCAACAGAACCCAAATCTATTAAACGAGAATTATCCCCTATTGGCACCGGGGAGCCATAAATAGCCCCGAGGCCCCAGTTGAATCAGCAGAGCTCGCACTGTGTCAGCGTTTCTATATAAACCAGGGTTTGCTAAGGGATTAGCTCACGGCCATAAAAAATTTGCTCCAGGCTGAAACTTGGCCTAAAGAAAATCTCAGCTCAGGAGTAGATGGGGAAAAGCAAGCCAGACAGACACCGCCCCCAAGCCTCCTGAGGACAAGGGTGCTTGTGACGGGGACCTCTTACGGTGGGGCTCTGCGGTCACCGGCACGAAGAAGCCAGTGATTTAGGATACTGATTGTGGTTGTCATAATTCAAATGTTGGTTCCTTTTATTTATTTATTTGTTTTTTAAGCTAAAAGAAGGGACATTTGCTGCTTTGAGAGCCCTGAATAGGCCTGAGTTTGAGAGTGTGTAACCCAAACCCTCTCCTTCCCTTGTTGACAGCAAAATACCAACAGACATCGGCCTCAGCAGGGACCAGTGGTCTTTTCCATGCCTCGCACTCCATCAGGCCAGTAGCTCAGGCTTCTATCCCAAAACCAATTTTTTGAAAGCAAGGCCTGTCAACTTAATATATTCTAAGGGCAATGTCACCCCACTTATAACACAGGTGTAGTAAGTGAGGAGAGGATGTATTGTTTTGTTTTTTTCCCCTCTATGGAGAGTTGGTCCAAAAGCATCTATTAAATAAAGCTAGACCCTTCTGCATACCATAGAGAGAGAGAGAACTTCCTGGTGGGTTAATGATCTAAATAAAAAAAGGTTTATAGAAATATTAGAAGAAAATTTTAAGAGAATGCATATCTAAACTCAGAGTTCAGCTTCTTGAGTCATTTAAAAAAGGTTTTAATTTTTAAGGTTTTAATTAATCTTAAATTTTTCAGAAGCCAGATTTGTCACACACACACACACAAACACACAAAGTTAAAACCAAAAAGAGGAGAGAAAGACTTCTACCATGTACAGCAAAGGGTCTATATGCTACTGTGATAAAGTATTTGAATAATATGAAAAAGAAAAAATTCAGAAAATAGGCAGATGATATGAAAAGAGCAATTTAAAGAAATGTAAGTTGTCAACAAGCAATGAGAACATATGCAACTTCCCTGGTAACTAGGGAAAATAAATTATAACAATAAATTTGAACCATCAGATTGACAAAATTAAAATAGATGAGTTATGCCGAGTTCTGGCAAGGATATAAGGAAACAGGAGCACTCATTCATTGCTACCGTACAGTGAAATGCTATAACTGTCAGAAAAAATGTCTAGCAACATCGATTAAAATTTAAAATACCTGCAGCTGTATCACTTTTAGGAATATGTCCTATTAAGCCGTATCTAAAAAAATGATTATTACAGCATTGCTTGTAAGAGAAAAAACTAAAATAGAATGATATTCAATAAAGTACTAAAGCAGAGGCAGGAGGATCGCAGGTTCGAGACCAGAGGCAGTCTGCGTAACTTAGCGAGACCCTGTCTCAAAAAGTAAAAAAATGGGCTGAGGGTGCAGCTCAGTGGTCTAGCACTTGCAGAGCATGCAAGTGTGAGGCCTGGGTTCAAAACCCAGTACCACATACACACACACAAAAGTACTGAATAAGTTGTTATGTCTATGCTACTGAAAATAAATTATGTTGCTATTAGAAAAAGAATAACAATTTAAACTTACTAACATAAAAAAGACATGATAGATTTTTTCACTTTAAATTATATCATAACACATTTTCCTTTAACATCTACCATTTTATCAATGCGTCTCTTTTTCCTCCTTATTCTTTTATCTCACTTAATATTTTAACCAAGGTATTCACATGTGTCTGATCATTTGAATTTGCCTATGTCTCTGACAAGGAAGGCCTTTTCAGCAAATTTAATATTAATACTATCATTTGATGTTAATTAAAAAGCACTGTTATGACATAGAGTAATATATCTGAGTCAAGCAATTTAGAATGAAAAGAAGAAAATGGTAAAATCCCTGTAGATGTGTTTACATTTTATTTGTGCATGCAGAAAGTTATGGGTGGAAGAACTCTGTATGTTAACACTGGTAACTTCAAGAAGGGGACCCACAAATCATTGCCTTTTTCTGTGTATACCTCTATTATTTGGTTTTTACAGAAAACATATTCATTTTATAATTTCTTTTTCTTTTCTTTTTTTTTTTTTTGTGGTACTGGGGGTTGAACCTAGGGCCTCGTGCTTGCATGTTTTGCAAGTGTTGGACCACTGAGCTGAACCCCCAGCTCACCCCCCCTTTTTTTGTGATATTGGGGGGTTGAACCCAGGGCCTCGAGCTTGCATGCTCTGCAAGTGCTGGACAACTGAGGTGTGCCCTCAGCCCATTTTTTTTACTTTTTGAGACAGGATCTCACTAAGTTACACAGACTGCCTCTGGTCTCGAACTTGCGATCCTCCCACCTCTGCCTCCTGAGCCACTGGGATTACAGGCATGTGCCACCGTGCTCAATAATATTTTTAGGTAGAAAAGTGTTTGCTGTTGCTGTTAGGTGCTTTTGAGTCGAGTCTGACTCATAACGACCCTATGTCCATCAGAACAACACACTCCCCAACACAGTGTCTTGCCAGGCACTATGTCAGAGCTTCTCTGCTATTCACCGAGTTTTCAATGACTGATTGTTTTGGGGGTTGTTTTGGGAGTGGGCTGCCAGGTCCTTCTCCCATTTTGCAGTTCTGGGGATGGAACCCAGGGCCCCAGAGAGCACAGAGCAGCACTCTACCAACTGAGCTAAACCCCAGCCCCAGAAAAGTGGGGCTTCACTTCAATTACTTCAAAATACAAAGTTTATTGGGACGGGAGAAGTGGCTGTGGAACCTCAAGATATGCTTACTAAATCCTATGGAGTGTATTAATCAACGCCATTGGGGAGTGGCCCAAGAACAGCACAGTCTCATACTCAGGAGCAAACTGATAAGTGAGAGAGCCAAAATGCATGGCGTCCTTGGACACACCAGCTAGGAAATCCACAGCAGCACAGAGGCGGCCAGGATCTGAGTCCAGGGAGGGCTTCTTGGTGGCAGCTTCCAAGGCTCTGAGTGCTCGAGAGCAGCAACATAAACAAAAGCGTCCTGGATGATAACAAGCCATCCCCACCCCCAAGGCATCGCACCCCAAAAACACATGGTCAGTCCCTGTCTTCCCAGCTGGGGTCTAAGCTCCTAGAGGGCCACAACTGCCTCTGTCCTCTGTGGCCCAAGCCTGGCCTGAGCCGGTGGTTGGTGGATGTGTGTTGAATCAGTCTGTCGAGAGAGTTGATCTCTGTGGCAGAAGCCTGCAGCTTTCCATTTTGGCCTTGGGCAGAGCAGCATTGCTACCAGGATTTGAGAGGTAAGGGCTGCAAACTGAGGAGTTATAAGACTGATAAACAATGCTATGCTTGGGGAGCAAATACTGAGAGAATAGAGCAACCCCCACCAATATTCTTTAGGGAACATTTGGTCTAAGGAAGAGGATACTATGAGTATTATTTTGCATGTGGGAAAGAGCAAAGGGGCTTGTAAAATACTGTCATTGGAAACACAAGCAAGTGGTCTATTCATTTGTGACTTTTTCTACAGGAAGATTAAGGAAAGCGGTTTTCCCATAGGCACCACTTGTCTCCAGCCCAGGGAGGTCTTGGTGGGGCTTCCATTCTAGATTGCTTGGGAACAGCAATGGCAGCTCTGAAGAGAGACTTGGCGCTTCCTGCCAGCCCCTTCCCTCAGCCCTCTGATTGCGCATTCCTATCAGGGAGAGGGCAGGCCAGCTCACGGGACTTCCCAGGTGACCCATGTCCCCAGTCCCCTGCCCATTTCCAGCCCACAACTGGAGGCGTTCACTTCATCATGCTCAGCCTATACCACCTGACTGTCGTAAAAGGGTGCAGGAAAGGCAGACGTCATCTCCCAAGCATACAACACAGGGAGCTTCCGGCCCAACCCTCATTGGTCCATTTCGGCTTCACAACTGACTATATGCACTCAGTTCCCAGGCCCTGCAGGGTAGATAAGACCCCTGCCTTCACAGGCTCAGAGCTGGTCTCCCCCTGAACTCACAAAAGGACCACACCCTCCTCCTTCTGGAGCAATCACCATTTGTCCCAGAACCCAAAGGAGCTGCCTCTCTCCCTTAATTTCAAAATCTTTGGTTTAAAAAAAAAAATTCTTTCCTTTCTGTTCAGAGGAACTGAGGTCCTCTCATTCATTCAACACATGTTCAGCGAATGCTCCTCATGAACCAGGGTAGGATCTAAACGCTGGGGATACAGCAGTGAGGAAAGCAGATGAAGATCCGTATCTTTATGGGACTTCATCTTTAGCAGGGAAGGGAGGGGGGAAAGCCTAATTAATGAATTTGCAATCTAAGGGTTGTGAGATAAAGCAGGGCTGAGGAGGGCCGGGGCGGGAAGGCGACTGTGTTAACACGGTGGTCTATGAGCTTCCTTCCCAGCTCCTGCTCCTCAACCTTTATCTCCCTGCCCGGATGGTGTTATTATGGCTCCCAAATGTTTGAGGTTCAAATGAAGAGTTCATCTGTAATGGGATTATTTCTCGCCCTGTTTGCTTTCATTACAGTCCCATTCTCGCCAAGCATGAGAATCTAACCTTACCAAAAGCATATTTTGGTAATCTGATATAAACTAAATTTAAACTTTGACCTCCGACAATAAAAACGCTACTTTCCCTCTCTAAAGACCTGAAATTCAAATTAAGGGCCTGCCAGCTTCACTTTCCGGGTTTCTAACTGACTTCTAATTAGATTCTGAGCATTACTGAGAAGGGGCTGGGAATAAGACAGGCCCATTGCTGGCCACTGGCCCGATTCCTTCCTCAACGGCCACAAAGAGTCCAACACATTGGGGGCTCCCACACGGTAGTTCCTGTTGGAGGATCATGTCTCTGAGTACCAAGTTAGAGCTGAAAACGCAAAATAAAATTGTCATCCTAAATTGCGTTGCAAGTTTGTTCTGAGTCCCCCGTTTGGCACAAACCACTTTAATCCTACAGTGGGTAAAGGTTAAGTGTGAGCTTACTCCAGTCTGCCCCGGCGTCGTGTTCTAATTCCTATAGGTTATCTGACTCAGAAATTAAGGCAGGCAACTGCAGGTCCACGTGGGGGCTGTCTGCAGCCAAGACTGCAGCCTTTCTCCCAACCTTCAGCAGGAGCCTTGCCCGCCACCCACTCATCTGCCATGTCTGTTTTTCAGACTGTGGCACTCGTGTTACTCAGGTTTACTGGACACACAATGAAAGCCTTGCTTTTACTTTTTTTTTTTTTTAAAGAGAGAAATTAAATAAATGTCACAGTCTGGACCAGGATAAGCAACTGAACATTTAGATTCAGGGATGTCCTACATTAATAACTGTTCACCGAGGAAGCATTTCCTGTTTATACGTTGAGCTAATGAGAATCCATCATGCCTGTCAAATACACTGAACACCAAATTCAAATGTCAAACGAAATGTAAGAGGTCACACATTTCCTTTGCTAACTAAAAGTGCAATTCATAAATATTATTGCTACCAAACTCTCCATCTACAACATTTGTTTAGAAATATGCACATGTAATATAAATTGTGATTAAGTTAAATGGGTATATTATTTCCTGTTTTAAGGGCTAACAGCAGCATGAATTATGCTTTACTGCAAAGAAGGCTCAAGTCACAACCAGCTCTGCCTGAGCCCAGCCCCACATTTTACACCCCCGAGATTGGTTTTTGCACATTCATTCATAAATACTTTACATTACCCAGCCTTGCTGATAACTTTCACTTCGGCTGCCTTATAAAACAGCTCTTACTATTGAAAAGGTCAGCAAGATGGACATAAACTTTGGAGCTAACTACGTTTAAAAATAAAATTAGAAAAACAAAATAGATTTACGAAGCCAGGGTTTTCACTTACGTCTGTAAGCACAGTACCAGAATCCAAATTAGACTGAAGCTTCGCATCTGTGGGGTGATTTAGTGAGATGGGAACTGGGAGCGCAAGCGGCCGTGCAGATCACTGACCTCTCAAACGAACACCAGGGAAGAGCAAGGGCCTCGGGGAAGCGAGCTTTCATTCCATGTTTGTCTACAAATGGATCCAGCTAACGTCCTTAGTTTTAAAATCATGTACATGCATTAATATGTATATTGATTTAGGAGAACAAGATGTATTCCAGGAAGGAACACAAAGGAAGCGGAACAAACAGAAATAGGTTCTCACAGAAGGAGGGACGGATCTTCACAGACACTCTAATAAAAGGATCAAGACAGGGAAGGCCAAAGCTGACCCTTACCTGGTCATGCTCTGTCAGTTCAAGAAAGGAGTACAGTTTTACTCCCTAGTCAATGTAAGTTATTACCAGTGACCAAATAAGTAAAAGCAAGGGAATAAATTCTCCCCTCCCAGGCCGAGGCCAAGAGGTTTGCTCCCACAGGAGGGCTGTAGAGCTTAGCTCCAAACCTCAGTGGAGCAGAGCCAAGGGAGTTCGCTGTCCACATCCGCAAGGCCTCGGGCCTCATTCCCACCAGAGCCAGGTCCCCTTGGGCAGATCCAGGCAGAGGACAGCACGGGCCAGGTGCTCCTCCGAGTAAACTCTGACTCATCCCTGTCTCCAAACCCTTCCCAAGGGGAGCCAGCCTGGCGCCCTTGGGGCAGATGATTTTGCAATGCGGCCATCTTTGATGTCACAGACTGGGGGAGAGGGATGAGCTGGGCTCCTGGAAGAGATAACCAAGGTGACTCCCAGCTTGTGAAATGCACAGACCTGCGTTTCATACACTCCAGATTCAGAACAGATAGTTACCAGATACCACGAAGGCTCATTTCCATGGACACTACTTTGACTGCTGCCCCTCAGCCCAAAGGGACACCCAGCCCACTGCCACAGGGCAGGCAGGGGCCTATTCCTCCCTTGCCCCTGCCCCTCCCTGAAAGCTTATGCCAAATGCTTAGATTTGGGTTTGAGAACAAGTGCTTCTGGAGAACAGGTTAAAAGAGTGCAGCACTCATCCCAAAACAATCAGCCATTGAAAATCCTATAAATAAGCTGGCCGCGGTGGCGCACGCCTGGAATCCCATCGACTTGGGAAGCAGAGGCAGGAGGATCACAAGTTCAAGACCAGAGGCAGTCTGCATAATTTAGTGAGATCCTATCTCAAAAGCCTGCAGCCGTAGTATTGTGGTTTCCGATCCCATCAGATCTTGGAAGCTAAGCAAGGTTGGGCCTGGTTAGTACCTGAATGGGAGACCACCAGGGAACACTAGGCGCTGTAGTCTTGGGAGAAGGACGCAGCAACCCACTCCCAAAAATCAATCCACCATTGAAAATCCTATGAATAGCAGAGAAGCACTGACAACAGTGTTATACCAGTTATACATAGTTGGACACCAACTCGACGGCACCCAACAACAACTGTCTCAAAAACTAAAAAAAAAAAAAGGGGGGGCTAGGGGTACAGTTCAGTGGTACAGCACTTGCATAGCATGAAAGCACGAGGCCCTGGGTTCAACCCCCAGTCCCAAAAAAAAAAAAAAAAAAAAAGAAAAGAAAAGAAAGAAAATCCTATGAATAAGTACATAGTGTCAGTATGAGTCAGAGCCGACTCGACAGCACCTAACAACAACACAGCGCTCACTAAATGTTTGAAATTTGTTTTCCAATAGTGTTATCACAGCATTTTTCCCCATCACAAGATGATAGTTATATCACTGGGATACCCTAATGTAGTGTCTTCCAATTTGTTATTTCCATGGAATGAGTGCTTAGGTTTTAAATGTCCTGTTCAATCTGTTTCAAAGAACACAGATAGAGCCTAAGAAGACACAGGGCATTTCTGGCATGCAGGAAGTTACTCACACTTCCTAGTCTTTCATCCCCCAGAATCAAGCACTGATTTGATTTCTATCCCCATACATTGCTTTTTCCTATGTTAGACTTTCTTATAAATGGATCGTGTAAGTATGCACATTGTCATATCCTGCTTCATCCACTCATGTGTTTCCATGATGGCATTGCATGTACTAGACGTCCCTATTATATACCTTGGTATTCTGTTGTGTGACCATCCCACAGTGTTTAAGCATTCTTCACTGATAGCGACCTGGACTATTTTCCAGTGTTAGAATCTTATGAATGAGCCTACATCGACTATTCTTATTCAAGCATTTTTATGGAAACGTATTTTTATTTCTCATTGGTAAGTACCTAAGAGAATTCCTGAGTTACAGAATAAATACATTTTCCACTTTTTAAGAAAGTGCAAATTTTCCAAAGTGGTTATACCATTTTCTCCACCCACCAGCAATGCATGAGATTTCCAGTGCCTCCACACCCTCTCCCACACTGTCAGATTTTTCACGTCACCCAAGTTCTAGTCCATGTCTAATGGTGACTCATTATGATTTCAGCTCGCATTTCCCTGGTGTCTGGTGATGCTGAACCCTTTTTCCTGTGCTTCTATGGTTTAGGTACAGTTTCAGCTTGTCCCTCAAGGATTCAATGTCCTTAGTGTGGCCATGCAAGAGGTGGTGGGACCTGCAAGAGGTGTGGCCTAATGGGAAGTGGTTAGATCACTGGGGGTGCTGCCCTCAGGTGGGGTTGATGAAATCCAATATAAGAAAAAGGATAAAGTGCGGTTCTTGCCAGGAAGGTAAGACTAAACAAGTTAGTTGTTCTCAGAGAGCTAATTTTTACTAAAGAGCAAGCCTAACCCCTGAATCCCTCTTGGCTTCCCATTTTGCTGTATACTCTCTCCCTCTATATCATGTCACATCATGCCCCTGCCATGATGCCATCAGCCATGATGTGATGCAACCAAGGGGAGTCCTCACCAAAGACTGAATCAATAGAGATGCCCAATCTTGGACTTTCAGCCTCAAAAACTATGAGCTAAATAAACCTCCTTACCTCATAAGGGTCTGCAGACTTGCATCTGATCCCATCCCATCTCAGAAGCTAAGCAGAGTCAGCCTGGTTAGTCCTTGGATGGGAGATGACCTGGGAATACCAGGTGCTGCAGGCTAGGGAGAAGGACCTGGCAATCCACTCTCAATGCCACCTAACAACAACAAACATAACGTCATAAAGACCCAACAGTAGGTGTTTTATTAAAGTAACAAAAAACTAATATATGTGCTTAATAGTCATTTGTGTATCTTCTTTAGGGAAGTTTTTATTCAAGTTATTTTTGCCCATTTTTATTGGGACTGTTTGTCTTATTGAGTTGTTGTTGTTGTTGTTAGGTGCCATCGAGTCGGTATCCGACTCATAGTGACCCTCATAGGGTTTTCAATGGCTGACTGTTTCGGGATTGCCTTGGGAGTGGATTGCTAGGCCCTTCTCTCATTTTTGTGGTGCTGGGAATTGAACTCAGGACCTCAGAGACTGCAGCGCAGCACTCTAGCAACTGAGCTAAATCCCAGCCCTATTGAGTTGTAGAAGTCCTTTATATATTCTAGATGGAAGTCTATCAGACATATCTGTTAGCAAATTTGTAGCTTATATTGTTTTTGAACCTATTGTGTTTTTAACAGTGTCAGAGGAGCAGAAATTTCTCACGTTGATGAAACCCAACTTATCAAGTTTTTATGGCTTTTGCTTTCTGTGATCTAAGAAATCTTTTCCTACTCCAAGATTGCAAAAATATTCTTCTTTTTTAGCAATTTTATTATTTTGGCTTTTATGTTTAGGTAAATGATCCATACTGAACTGTTTTTTATCAGGGGGCTGGTATTAGAGGTAAGAATCAAGGTTCTCTTTTTTAATGGATATTCAGTTATATTGGCACAATTTGTTCTTTAACTTCTCTAACAACATTTTATAGTTTTTAATCATGCATCATTAAATTTATCTCTATACATTTGAATGTTTATGCTACAATAAATACTATTTGAAATTTTTCATTGTTAATTATTCATTAGTAACACAGCAACACTTCAAAATAATTCTTCTCTCTCTCTATTTTTTTTTTTTGCAGTACTGGTGGTTGAACCCAGGGCCTCACACTTGCATGCTCTGCAAGTGCTGGAGCTGCACCCCCAGCCCATTTTTTTACTCTTTGAGACAGGGTCTCGCTAAGTTACGCAGACTGCATCTGGTCTTGAACTTGCGATCCTCCTGCCTCCGCCTCCAGAGCCCAGCTGCTGGGATTATAGGCTTGCGCCACCATGCCTGGCATTCTTCTCATTTTTTTCATTCCTTAGGAATTTCTCTGTACAAAATCATGTCACTTGCAAAGGCAATTTCACCTCTTTCTTTCCAATGTATGTCTTTGTTGCTTTTTCTTGTATCATTTCTTTCCCTAAGACTGCAAGTAAAATCTCAAGTAAAAGTTATCAGAGAGATATTCTTGCCTTGTCTCCAATTTCTGCAGGAAAACATTCAATCAACAAAAAGTCTATCAGCCGTAGGTTTTTTTACAAGCATCCTTTTTCATGTTGAGAATGATTCCTTCTATGCCTAGTTTGCCAAGATTTTTTTATATATTGAATGAATGTTGGAATTTGTCCATTGCTTTTTCTACATCTATGAAAATGATCATATAATTTTCTCCTTTACTTAATTAATGTGATTAATTATATTGTTTTGTTTTGTTTTGAGACTGTCCTGCTATGTACCACTAGCTACTCTCGAACTTGCAGTGTTCCTGCCTTAATCTCCTCGTTGCTGGGAGTACAGGTATGCACCACCATGCCTGGATTATTCATTGGTTTTTAAATATTGTACCAACCTGACCTTGCTGATACAAACCCCACTTTATTCTTTTTCCTGTATTATTGGATTTCATTTGCTAATATTTTATTAATGATTTTTATACCTATAATAAAGAGGAACTCTCATCTGTAACTTTCTTCTTTATAATGTTCTTGTAGTAATTTTAGGTAATTCTAGACTTCAAAAATTGATTTGGAAAGTATTCTTAATACCCTCTTTTCTGAAAGAGTTGGTATAGAATTGATATTATTTATGCCTTAAATGTTTGAAAGAATTCACCAGGGAAATTACCTGTACCTGGCTTTTTCTTTGTGAGAAATAGTTTAATTACAAATTCAATTTCTTTAATGAATACAGGATTTATATTTTATATTTCTTCTTACATCAGTTTTGTAAATTTTTCACGGAATTTGTCCCTTTCATCCACATCATTAAATTGATTGACATAAATACCATAATACCATCTCATTATTCTCTTAAAGTCTACTGGATAGTTTTATCTCTGATATTGGTAATTTGTGCCTTGTCTTTTTCTTGAACAGTTTCACTATATGTTTATCAAAAAAAAATTTTTTTTGGCAGTACTTGGGGGTTGAACCCAGGGCTTCACACATACTTTGCAAGGGCTCAACCACCAGGTTGCACCTCCAACCCATTTTTTATTTTAAGTCAGGGTCTCATTAAGTTATGCAGGCTGTCTCTGGCCTCAAACTAATGATCCTCCTGCCTCTGCCTCCCAAATCACTGGGATTACAGGCATTCAACACCACACCCAGCTTATCAATTTGTTATCTTTTCAATAAACCAACTTCAGTTTTGGCTGGTTTTCCTATTTGTTTTCTATTTAATTGACTTCTCCTCTTCTTTGATTTTAATTAGCTCATCTGTTGGAGCTTCTTAAGGTGAAAGCAAAGATCACTGGTTTTACTCCCATCTTTTTCCTACTATATGCATTTAAAGTGATTTAAGCACTCCCCATCAGGATTTGCGCATCCCACAAATTTTGATGTCATTTTCATTATCATTGGAGCTAAAATATTTTCTACTGTCTTTTGTGATTTCTTCTTTGACTCATGCATAATTTATGTGCATATTGTTTCATTTCCAAATATTTGAGGAATTTTCTTGGTATCATGTTATTGCTGATTTCTACTTTAATTCCATTGTGTTCAGAGAATATACTCAGAAATTCAATCCTTCGAAATCTATTGAGACTTGTTTTATGGTCCATTTCATGGTTTATTTTGTGGAATGTTCCATGTGCACTAGAGAAACATGTACATTTTATTTTTGTTGGGTGGAGTAGTCTCTAAATGTCAACTAGATCAGGTTATTGGCAGTGTTGTTCCAATCTTCCATACACTTAGTAATTTTTCAAACTATCAATTACTGAGAAACGGGTATTAAATTCTCCAGCTGTGAGCAGATATATGTCGTTTCCTTTAGTTCTGTCAATTTTTGCTTCATGTGTTTGGGCGCTTAGTTCTTAGGTACAAACAAATTTTGGGTTTTTATCTTCTTGATTAATTAAACCCTTAATATCATCATAAAAACGCCCCTTTTATGTTGTTATCATATTGAAGCCTGCCCCTCCTGATTAAGTAGAGCTCCACCTATTTACTTATATACAGTATTTACAGGACATCTTTTCTATAACTTTTGCTTTTATCCTGCTTTCATCTTCTAGCTTAACGCATATTTCTTGTATTGTTGTTGTTAAGTGTCATAGAGTCAGGTCTGACTCATAGTGACCCTCTTATCCCATATAGTTGGGTCTTGCATCTTTATCCAATCTGACAACTTGTGTTTTTTAATTTGGAAGATTAGTCTAATTAAACTTAATGCAGTTATTCATGTATTTTAATTTTGTTGTTGTTGTTGTTAGGTGCCGTCAAGTCGGTATCCGACTCATAGCGACCCTCTGTACAACAGGGGAAACACTATTGTCAGTGCTTCTCTGCTGTTCATAGGGTTTTCAATGAATCTGGGGTTTTTTTCTGTGCTTTATGCTCTTTGTTTTTGTGTTCCTCCTATCCTGCATTTTAGAGATGAAACAAAATATTTTAGTACTTTGTTTCATCTCTTGTGTTGGCATTTTAGTCATGCCTCTTCAAACTATACTTTTGGTGATTTCTCTGGAGATTGCAATCTTTATTTTTAATCCATCACAATTTACTTTCAAAAAGTATTCTATTACTTTATGAGCAATTTAGGAACTTAATGAAAATATATTTCCATTTGCAATCTTCTCTTCCCTGTGCTCTTTTTTTGTTTTTGAGAAAGGATTTTACTATGTAGCCTAGGCTGAACTCAAATTTGTGATCCCCTTGACTCATCCTCCCAAAACCTGGGATGACAGGCATGAGCCACGACATCCAGCTCCTTTGTGCTCTTGTCATATATTTTAGTTCTAAAAGGCTATATATCCCCATGCTGTTATTGTAGGGTGCTCTCAGATCAGGCCCAACTCATAGTGACTCTATGTACAACAAAACAATACACTCTCCGATTCTGTGCCAGGCACATGCTTTTTTTGATGTTTAAGTCCATTGTTGTAGATACTGTGTCAACCCACCTAGCTGAGGGTTTTCCTTTGTTTGTTGACCCGCCACTCTCCCAAACATGATGTCCTTCTCCAAGGATTGGTCCCTCCTGACAACATATCCAAAATACATAAGATGCAGCCTAGCCACCCTGGCTTCCAAGGAGCACTCTGGTTGCACTTCTTCTAGAACAGATCTATTGGTTCTTTTGGCAGTGCATATTCGACATTCGTCTCCAGCACCATAATTAAAAACATCAATTCTTCTCCTGTCTCCCTTACTCAATGTCCAGCTTTCACAACCATATGATGCAACTGAAAATACCACAGCATGAGTCAGAAACACTTTCCCCTTCAATGTGACATCTTTATTTTCAATAGTTTAAAGAGTTTTTTTGCAACAGCTTTTCCCAGTGCAATGTGTCTTTTGCTTTCTTGACTGCTGTTTCTGTGTTGACTGTAGAACAAAGTAAAGCAAAATCTTGGACGTCAATCTTTTCTCCACTTAGCTTAGTTGGTCGATTGCTTGCTCCATGCACTCTGAGACCCTGAGGTCAAGCCCCAGCAACATAAAAATGGGAGAAAGACCTGGCAGCCCACTCCCCAAAAAACAATCAGCCACTGAAAACGCTATGAATAGCAGAGAAGCATTGCCAGATATAGTGCCTCTTTCGTTCTGTTGTACATAGGGTTGCTATGAGTTGGACCCAACTCAAGAGCACCTAATAACAACAATAGCTATATATCCCTGTTCTACTTTGTTAGTATTTTTACTTTACCTGACCAATTATCTTCAAAGAGCTTTAAAGGTGCTTTTTACTAACAGTCTTACTCACTGTTTCTGATGCATTCATACAACTACTTCCTCTAGTACTAGGTCCTCTCTGCATTCATTTTCTACCAACCTACAGAACTCCTTTTCTCATTTTCTGCTCCCCTAGAGGTTGATTCTTATAGCTTTTGCCTTCCTAAGAACATATTTCACTTTCATTTTTGCATACTTTCATTGGATATCAAACTTCAGGGTGACAAGTTTTTGTTTTTCCTTCTATCAGGCTAAAGCTGGTATCATTGTCTTCTGACTTCTGTTATTTCTCATATGAAGTCAACTGTCAGTCTTATAACTGTTCATCTCTATGATTTTTTTTTCTCTCTCCAGTGAGGTAAAGATTTTTAAGATTTAGCCAGGCACTATGATGTACCCCTATTATCCCAGTGACTGAGGCAGGAGGATCACAGGTTCAAGACCAGAGGCCTTGTTCATTCCCTTGTTCATAATACAGAAGGCCTGAACAACTTAACAAAACTCATGTTTCAAGATAAAAAATAACAAGGGGACTTGGGGTGCATCTCAATAGTAGAGCACTTGCCTAGCATATCCAAGGCCCTGGGTTCAACCTCCAAGTACCAAGAGGAAATAAAAACCAATTAGGATTTTTAAAAGATTGAAAGAAAAACAAAGATTTCCCCCGACCACCACCACCATCCTTTGCTTTCAGCAATTTGACTACAGTCTTGCTTGGGGTTCTCTAAGCTTCTCGGACCTGAGGACTTTTTTTCCCTTAGTTTTGGAAAATGTTTAATCCTAATCCTTCAAATATTCCTTCGGCCATTGTCTCTCTCACTTTTTTATAGAACTCTAATTACTTTTTTATAGAACTCTAATATACTTTCAGCCACACCACTGTGGCATCCAATCCCATCAGATCTCAGAAGCTAAGCAGGGTCGGACCTGGTTAGCACTTGGATAGGAGACCGCCTGGGAACACCAGATGCTGTAGGCTTGGGAGAAGAACCCGGCAACCCACTCCCAAAAAGCAATCTGCCTTTGAAAACCCTATGAATAACAGAAAAGCACTAACAATACTGTTTTGCCTGTTGTACATAGGGTCACTATGATCAGACACCAACTTGATGGCACCTAACAACAACAACAACAACAGTTATATATATGTTAGACCACTTAATATTACCTTATAGAACTCAGACACTTTCAGGGGATTTTGTTTTGTTTACTTTTGTTTCAGTTTAAATGACTTCTATTGACATGCATTTAAATGTATTGATCCTTTCTTTTGCTGTGTCTAATCTCCTAATATGTCCACAAACAGAATTTTCCATGTCTAACACCATGTTTCTCATTTCTAGCATTTCCATCTAGATTTTTTCATAGATGTACTGAAATTCTCCATCTATTCATACATGTTGCTTGCCTTTTCCACTAGATCCTTTGGCATGTTTACTATAGTTATTATATAGTCTCCATCTCATAATTCCAATATTTGGGCCAACTTTAGTGTGGTTCTATTTATTATTTTGTCTCTTGACAAATAATCACATCATTGTTTGTTAGAGGTCTGTGTGTTTTGGGTAGGTTTATACTGAATGTCACATGTTATTGGCGGCGGGGGGGAGAGTAGAAAAAAGACAGATATACCCAAAATAAATAATTATCTTCTTCTATCAGGCTGTTATTGTGAGAAGCTGAGTTAGTATCTATAGCTGAGTTGATTTGGGGTTTTGTTGTTGCTTTAGTTCCATTCAATGTTCTATAGTCTTCAGATTCTCAGAGTGGTGGCTGTCACAGCCCATACAGTGTGAGGCCTAATGTGAGAGTTTCTCCCACTTCTCCTACACCATCCTGGACTTCAGCAGCTCTCTCTCAACACGCCCACCCCTCCTCTAGTGGGACATGCTGCCTCGTGCCCAATGCAAGGTCTAGCATTCAGAATTTATTTAGGCAATCCTACCTACCTGCTGGGCTGGGATTTAGCTCAGTGGGTAGAGCGCTGTGCTGCAGTCTCTGAGGTCCTGAGTTTGATTCCCAGCACCTCAAAAATGGGAGAAGGACATGGCAACCCACTCCCAAGGCAATCCCGAAGCAATCTGCTATGGAAAACCCTATGAGGGTCGCTATGAGTCGGACATGACTCAATGGCACCTAACAACAACAACAACAACCTGCCTGCTGGGCTGGGATTTAGCTCAGTTGGTAGAGCACTGCTCTGCAGTCTCTGAGGTCCTGGGTTCGATTCCCAGCACCGCAAAAATGGGAGAAGGATGTGGCAATCCACTCCCAAGGCAATCCCAAAACAATCAGCCATTGAAAACCCTGTGAGTTGGACACGACTTGAGGGCACCTAACAACAACAACAACCTGCTTGGTCCTTAGGATCCCTCTGAAGTCTCCTGCCTTTCCCCCAGGAGCCAACACTACTGTCTCATCCTCAGTGCAGAGCTCAGCGCGTGGGCAGGTGTCCGGCCCTTGTCCTGCAGGAGACAACAGCCGCCTGTCACTCAGTGCAAGGTCCTAAGTAAGGACTGGCTTTGTACCCCTCCACAGTAGCACACGACCACCCTGGCCCATGAGGGGTTTTCGTGGTTTTCCTGCATTAGCCTCAGTTTCTGTTCCTCTGCCACAGCGGGGAGAACTCGGCACAGCTGTTCCTCTCCCAGGGGCAGACAGCCTTAGCTTCTTCCTATCAAAAGGTCAGGAGCACGGGAGGGTAGTTGTTGGTTCTCCCACTGGCCTCCCTCCAGTCTTTCCTGGTGGCTCAGAGGAGCCCAGGGACAAGAGTGAGCAAGGAGACACCTCTTATTTCTGCGGCTTCCAAGAATTCTCAATTGGGATAGTGGTCCACATTTGGCACTAAGAAATTCATTACAATTTCCCTTGTTTTCTTCTCACTTCCTTCCCTCATGGCTAACCCCTCCTGCTGCTACTGCTCTGGCCAAAGTAAAATAATCTGTATCCCATCTCTCCTTGGAGGAGCTTCCAATGTTTTAAATTTAGTTCATCAGGTTACCTCGTGTTGTGATGACAGCTCTGTGACAGGCTGGAAAACATGAATTTGTAAACCGTCTGGCTTTTTTATTGTTAGGGTGATGGAAGCAACAGTCCCTTGTGGATTTTCACATCCTAGGTAGATTCTCTCATTAAGTATGAATATTAATAAACTAAGTCTGTTGTTTGATATGCCTGTACAGGATTTTGGTTACAATTTCACTTCATGCACTTATTCTTTTCTAATGAATTTGAAAGTTTGCCCGTCTCCTTTAGTCCCGTAACTGTCTGCACATGAAGACGTTCATAGCACAGAAGGAGTTGGTGCAAAATCAACAAAGGAATGAATCACGTCAGAATAACTAGAGTAACAACCAACATTTGTTGGACACACAGCAGGCAAAGCAGGTAGTATTTTACACAAACATGGTTGCTTGCTCAAAATTCAATGAACTAGATACTGTTTTCAAGAAATTCCTGAAATTTATGCTTGTTGTTGTGGTCATTAGGTGCCATCAAGTCGTCACTGACTCATAGCGACCCTCATAGGGTTTTCAATGGCTGACTGTTTCAGGATTGCCTCCGGAGTGGATTGCCACGTCCTTCTCCCAATTCTGCATGCTGGGAATCGAACTTGGGACCTCATAGACTGCACAGCAGTGCTCTACCAACTGAGCTAAATCCCAGCCCCCAAATTTATGCTTAGAGAAATTAAATGACTTGCCCACGCCCATGCCCACACAGCTACTAAGGAGGGAAAGGAAGAGATGAACACAAGTGTGGATTCTGGTGCATAGGCTCTTCACCTGTCCACCATGAAGGGGTGAGTGACTGGGGAGTTAAAGGTTTACTCAGACTAAATTTCCTTTCCTTAGTGATCTGACATCTGACCTTTGGAGCAGTTCATATAGTTCTACATGTGTCTAGAGCCTGAGCAACACACATGCACTATTTTTATCCACACATGCTTATTCCACAAGGAATTGCCACTCTGGACTTAGGGTCACTAGAGGGCCCCTGTATCATTCTGGGCCTCCGGGAGGAGGCTGTCTACAGGTCACCTGTCAGACATACCAGGCTCAAGGCCAAGACTAGAGGGAAGGGCCGTAAGATGGCACTCAAGGAATGCCCTTATGCAGGACTAGGACACAGAGGACTCTTTCTCAAGGAATGCCCTTATGCAGATGACTCTTTGGGTGAATGCAGAGAGAAGATGTGACTGTCCCCAAAGAGCCTCTGAGGGGCTGGGAGCCTCCACAGGTGGCCGGACTGCAGGTGGGGCAGGGAGCCGGACTGCAGGTGGGGCAGGGAGCCACAGTGCATTGTGGGTCATCAGCTAATGGAGCTGAGGGACAAGCCTGTGATCTTAAGGGAGAGGGAGGAAAACGTCGCCTACTATACTTATAGCTGGGAGTTAACTCAGTTGGTAGAGCACTGTGCTGCAGTCTCTGAGGTCCCGAGTTCGATTCCCAGCAGCGCAAAAATGGGAGAAGGACCTGGCAATCCACTCCCAAGGCAATCCCGAAACAGTCAGCCACTGAAAACCCTATGAGGGTCACTATGAGTCAGATACCGACTCTAAGGCACCTAACAACAACAACAACTACACTTACAATTCAGCAGTGTCACTTCCCACACATACTCTTTGTGAAGCAATCTCTTGACTGTTCAAACCAAGGCTTCCCCTAGTCATTTTTAAAAAGAGAGACGCTGCTATTTGAAGACAAGAGATCAAACGCACCTTAATCTCCTCTATCAGTGGGCAGCTACTTCCCGAGTCTGAGAACGCGCCCTGTGCAGCTTTCTGAGTCTGTCTGAGTCGGTCCCTCAGCTTGGTACCTAGAAGCCTGGAAAACAGAAATGTGGTTTTACTTATGCCGGTCTCTATGTTGGGGAGATGTGTGGAATGATAAGACAATAGACCAATCAGTTCTCACCCCGATGGCTGCAACAGGGTATTTCAGAATTCATAACTGGGATAGCTGTGGTTGCTTTCTTTTAAAGAGGGATCAAAACATTGAAATCCATCCAAGAGCACTGCCGTGTAACCTGAGCACAGGCAGCACTCATTAATAGGAAACGCACAAGGCACTTGCCCTGGTTTTCTTAAGATTCCCTCAGCATTCCTCAGGGAGAAGCAGGCCTCATGGCTCCAAGCACTCAGGAAGTCTCCTCTTATACGACAAGCTAATATCACAGGCTTATCCCTCCAAGGCACTCTCTTGTACACCAGGCTGCCACACATTGCTGTTGTTGTTAGGTGCCATGGAGTCGGTGTCCAACTCACAGTGACCCTATGTACAGCAGGTGAAACACTATTGTCAGAACTTCTGTGCTATTCACAGGGTTTTCAATGGCAGTTTGCTTTTTGGGAGTGGGTTTCCAGGTCCTTCTCCCAAGCCTACAGCACCTGGTGTTCCCATCCAAGTACTAACCAGGTCCCACCCTGCTTAGTTTCTGAGATCTGATGTGATCCGATGCCACAGTGGTATGGCTGCAGGCTACTACACATTCAGGTTGCATTAATAGAAGTATACTTCCAAGACCAAGGGATATGAGGCCTCTCTAGCGTCCCTGTAGGTAATTTACACAAGGGTGCACTGCACTGTGGGCCCTTAAGCTTTAAGGTGGACATTGCCCAATTATATTGAGCCCACTGGGGGGTGCTCAGGGTAAAGAGAGCCTGGGGCCAGGACAGGTGACATGGTTCCAGGGTCTGGATGAATGCAGCCTGCTTGTGTTTCTATTTTCACTGCAGTGGATCAGTCCTCACACCTTCTTCACTCTGCCTCTAATCTCTCATATGCTGCTCCCCTGCCCTCAACTCCACTGTGTGTTCCTTGAGAACAGGGATGGTGGGTGGTCAGTGCACGGTGCCCAGCATGCTCAAGAAAGGTTTGCCATATGAATCAATGAACAAGCAAGCAAAAGGCAGCCCTGAGGTGGGGGGCAGATGCCAGTATCTGCCCAACCCCCCTTCCCATAGGGAGAAGGAATAATGCTGCCCACTCAGGGGACCAGGTAATGAAGGTACAACCTGCCTCCCAGACGGTGTCGGAGGCTGAAGGAGCAGGCTCTTCCAGAGTCAGTCAGCAAGCTGGGCTCCCACACAGAAAGCCTAATGATGAAGGGCAAACCTGATGAAGCCAAAGACGGGTCCAAGTGGGTCACGATGCTGTGGAGCTGCAGGTCAGCCGCTCAGCGCCCCCATGCCTTTGCTCTCTTTCATTACAAAATGGCTGAAATTGCTGGCAGCTCACAAGGGCAACAGGCAGAATCAGATGCAATGCAGTCAGTAAAAGGCAAATTAAAAACTACTCAGGGCCCTAAGGCCTGCAGCCATAGCCCTGTGGCATCTGATCCCGTCAGATCTCGGAAGCTAAGCAGGGTCAGGCCTGGTTAGTACCTGGATGGGAGACCACCTGGGAACACCAGGTGCTGTAGGCTTGGGAGAAGGACCTGGCAACCCCCTCCCAAAAATCAATCAGCCATTGAAAACCCTACGAACAGCAGAGAAACACTGACGATAGTGTTTCCCCTGTTGTACAGAGGGTCGCTATGAGTCGGATACCGACTCGACGGCACCTAACAACAACAGGGCCCTAAATAGGTAAAGGGAGAGGATGGACGCAGTAATGGAAACAGATTGCATCCCGGGGTCGGGGGCACTGTGGCCTAAGACACCAGGCGTGAGGATGTGGGGAAGAGCTCTGGAAGGGACTGGGCCTGAGGGTGCCCCTGCCCTTCACTTTAAGCCAGCCCACAAGGGCGTCTTGGTTGATACCATGAGCCTGGCCAGGAAGCTGGCTCCTGAAGAAGAAAGAAGAGAGGGAAGAGGGAAGAAGAGGGGGATCTCCTCATAGGGATGGGGGGCCCTGTGCTAGGGTCTCCACATCCTGGACAGGAGGATGAGGCTACTGTTGCTATACTATTTCTAACACAACATTGGTAATACACTCAGCACACACACACACCCCCCATCTGTGTTCCCCTCTTGCCTTGGCTGCTAGGAGATTCAGAATCTCATTTGCAGCCTAGGTCGAGCAAGACCACTGGACCTGTAGCCTTTATTTTCATTTCATGTCTCTCCCATGGGACTGTAAGCTCCAGGAGGGCAGGAACCACAGCTGTTTCCTTGCTGTTGCTCACTGCTGAATCCACAGAGTCAGAAGTAAGGGAAATCCTTGCTGAATGACCAGGAACACCCCTACAGTCGTATCTGTCTTGCCCCAGTCTCTTCTTATTTAATATTGGTCCTACTACAGTATCAGGGCTGGGATGTATCCCAGTTGTAGAGCGCTTGTATAGAACACACAAGACGCTGAGTTTGATCCCCAGTGCCACAGAAAATTAAATAATAAATAAATAAATATTATTGTTGTTAGGTGCCATCAAGTGAATATCCGACTCATAGTGACCCTGCATACAACAGGTGAAACACTATAGTCAGTGCTTCTCTACTGTTCATAGGGTTTTCAATGGCTGATTGATTTTTGGCAGTGGGTTGCCGGGTCCTTCTTCCAAGCCTACAGCACCTGGTGTTCTCAGGTGGTCTCCCATCCAAGTACTAACCAGGCCCGACCCTGCTTAGCTTCCAAGATCTGACAGGATCGGATGCCACAGGGCTACGGCTGCAGGCCAGATAAATAAACAGATGCATCTATATTTCTGAGATCACCTCAAGTCCTCTTTTGAACAAGGTGGGATAAAAGTAAATACATAAGAAAAAGAGGACACAACAAACGAAGAAGCCATGGAAGTGTCACCCGCAAGCAGCTTCTGTCACAGCCTGGCTCTGCTGACTTCGCATACCCCACACGCGAGCGTGAGCACGCACACATGCACACATGCACACAAGCGCACACTCACGCGTGCATGCGCACATATTCCTAGACAGAGGCCGGGTGAGGGGCAGTCCAGAGGATGCTCATGCTAAAGTCCAGGTTTGTCCTTCGGAGGCCTTCCTACCAGGCTGCTGCCATAGATCCTGTTGCCTAGCAACGCCCCCTCCCCAGCTTCTTGCCTCTAAATCCCTTCTTTGTGTCCTTCAGGCACAAGGTGCGGTGTTCATATGACCCTGGGCCGCAGCCTCACATACCACTCCCTCTAAAACTGGCCTGAGCTGCCTGTGCAGGCAGAGGCGGTGGCCTGGCCTTTCTCCTCTCCCTGGCCCATGCCACAGCCTGGATGCTGGGCTCCCACTGAGCGTGAGCAGAGGGACAGACAAGCAGATTGCACTTCGGGCCCCAGAGCCACCACATGTGATTTGCACGTGCCAAGAGGAAGCAACAGGAAAGAAGGGAGCTGGAGCTTAAAGCTCACAGAAGTCTAATTTATTGAAGATCTAACCACCCCAGAAGCCCCCACTGGGAGATTTTCTGTTCTAGGGCAAATAGTTTATTTTTCATCTAGGACAGTCAAAGACATGCAACTGTGCAAACAAATGAAGTGTTACTTAAGATCATGTCTAAATTGTGAGCGAAAATAAATATCCTTACTCTAAAGCAAGACAGCATACAGTATCCATCTGGGGAAACAAGAAAACAAAGAGTAATGTCGGAAAAAATAGCTTTATGAGAGGTAAAATTCACCTGCAGATTTCTAGAAGCTGGGGGAGGAGGGCAAACTCATAGACTAAGGGTATAGATTAGACTCACACTCCTTCCTTCTGGCTCTAAGAAACCTTGCCAGGTACCAGGCACAGTGGCACACGCCTATAATCCCAGCAGCTGGGGAGGCTGAGGTGGGAGGATCACAAGTTCAAGACCCGAGGCAGTCTATGTAATTTAGCGAGACCCTATCTCAAAAAAGTAAAAAAAAAAAAAAA
>VMDO01024564.1:0-29515 GCA_007922755.1 Pedetes capensis | reverse complement strand
ATTCAGTTAGAAAAAGAATACGTAGTTGATTGCATTTATTATTTTCCTCTGACATTATTATTATTATTACTATTATTAAAAGAGGATGAAATACCAGAAAGATTTAGTCAACAGACATTGATTACATAATTGTTTAAGAAGGAAATAAACTATTAAAAGTCTGGGTTTAGCACAGACAATTTAGATAATTTTTCATTATCTGTTTTCATCCTATGACTTTATAAGTTAATCATCACTGTCATTTAAAATGTAGAAGTCAAAATCCTCTCTATTGCTATTATGCAAATCATACAAGGAGACAAAGAAAGTGTGCAGACTATCCTATCTTGTGGATCTTTCTTCCATGGGGCTTGTTCCTACAATGGTGTTGTCATTTGTAAAACCAGGGTTTTCAAAAGTTAAAAGTGGTGGAGAACATTTCATGTCCTCTCCAGCCTAATTATCTATACTTTTGTATTTTACCTGTTCAATAAACTGGCACATTCAGCAACTGCATTTGTATATGTTTAGTTTCAACTTGATGTGATGTTTTAGAACGTTTTGGAATTTGATTTTGGTTATATTAACAACTTATTTAGAGGTGACTTGCTTATACAATCCCATCAGAATAGGTAGTAGAAAATTATTCACAGCAAGTAATAAGCTTCTCCAAACAATACTCTCTTCAATTAACTTATTTATTTATTTATTTATCCTTCATAGTCCTATAATACTATACTATATTATGACATCCAAACAAATTAAACTACTTTCTTCTTTAGTTTTGTATTTTTTCTCCATTTTATATACAGGGAAAACCAACATTTTCTTCCCTCCCTTCCTTTCTTCTTTCCTTCCTTCCTTTCTTCCTCCCTTTCTCCCTCCCTCCCTCCGTACCTCCCTCCCTTTCTCCCTCCCTTCCTCCCTCCCTTCCTTCCTTTCTCCCTCCCTTCCTTCCTTTCTTCCTATCTTCCTTCCTTCCTTTTTGCTGCTGGCAATAGAACCCAGTGCCTCATGCATACTTGGCAAGCACTCTACCATTGAGGCATATCCCCAGACCAAAAAACAGCTCTTACATAGAAAAATGACTATCTAACCAAATAGCTGCCAATTCCCTGGAATTCCTGCTGTTCTAAGATAGACAGAGCATAAAATGACTCCTGTCTAAATCAGGCATTGCTTGGCTGAGAAAAAGTGACTCTCATCTCTAACATGATGTTTTCTCTACATCATTGGGGCTTCTGTGCATTTTCTGTTATAGTGTTTCATCAGTGAGGTTAGACTAAGTTGCACTATGGTAACATACGACCTCAATATCTATGTAGCATATTTCAGCAAATGTTATATATTGCACATGTTCCATATCCATCACAGGGCAGCATAGGCTCTGTGCCATAATTCTAAAAATGAAGAAGCAGCTCCTATTTCAGACATAATAAGCTCATGGGAGAGTGAAAAGAGAAAGGGCAAAACCTAGAGCTAGTTCTTAAAGTTTCTATTTGGATGTGGCAGAGGTTACATACAGTCACGTGTCATTGCCCAATCCAAGTCAAAGGGTTAAGTATAAAGTCAGTGGTGCAGGAAGTCTTATTCTCTTACAGACATGTCTTTCTCTATTCTGTACTTAATATTTACAAAGAACTGTATCTTTGATTATTACAATCTCTGCTGTAATAAAATTTTAGCTCTTTAATTACAAAACTAGATAAATTCATGGAGTGAATTGTGAGGGATTTTTATAGACATCAACTACCAAAATGTGTTTTTTTGTTTTTTTTTTTCACTAACGGTATTGGGATTTGTTTTTGGTTTATTTATTTCTTTTTTTGTGGTGCTGGGGTTAGCCTCATTCATGCAAGGCAAGTACTCTACCACTAACCTACATTTATAGTCCAACAATATTATTTTAAACTTATTTTTAACAGATACATTAAAACATAAACATTGTACATATAAATGGAATAACATGATATTTTGTTTTGTTTTGTTTTGTTTTGAGAAGAAGTTTGGCTATGTAGTCCAGATTGGCCTCAAAATCCTGCTTCTATTGCCAAGTGGTGGGAAGTGCCTCTATGTACAGCTTTAACATGATGTTTTGATGGATACTTTGTATAATATTTAAATCAGGTTAAGAATTAACCCTCCCATGTGTCTGACAGCTGGTTGTGCTGTAGAGGCTTGTGTATTACTGTAATGATGAAAGTTATGCCACCAGTATTTCAGATACCAGCAGTGCCACCCATAGTGGACATGTTTCAGCTGAGCTTCCAGGCTAAAACAGACTAGAGAGAAGGATCTAGCAGTCTACTCTCGAAACAATTAGCCATGGAAAACCCTAGGAAGAGCAGAGAAGCCTTGTCAGAAAAAATTCCAGAAAATGATCCCCCCAGGCTGGAAGGCATTCAAGAGAAGACTGGAAAAGACTTATCTCCTCAAAGTGGAGTTGACCTCAATGATGAGAATGGAGAAAAGCCCTTAGGACCTCCTTTTGTGATGTGGCATGTTGCAAAATGAGAAGAAACATAGTGGCTGCAACAACAGGTTCAAACATAATGAGATTGTTGGGTAGTGTTTCATTCTGTTGTATATAGGGTCTCTATGAGGCAGTCTCAACTCAGTGACACCTAACAACAACAAATGGCAAACATATTTATGTCCTTGGATATTTATTATTTCTTTATAGTTAAAATATTCAAAATACTTTCTTCTAGGTTGCTGAAATATACACTAAACTATTGTCCATAGTCGCCTTACTCTGTACAGCTCACTAGAAATTCTTGGTTCTATTAAACTATAATTCAGCACCCATTCACTAACCTTGCCTCAATCCTCCCTCCCTCCTACTCTCCCTGGCCTCTGGTAACCACAATTCTACCCTCAACTTCTATGACATTAACTTTTTTAGATTCCACCTATGAGTGAAATCATGTGGCATTTAAGATAAGGGCCAAGTCTAGAGTGAAATTGAGAAGCTATGGGACATACATTTGACTTGCAGAAAACTCGGGTCTTATGTTTGTAAAAAAAGATACTTGTCTTCATTCATAATAAGAACACATTTAAGAAGAAACTATATACCTATAGATCTTTACATGACAAATTGACTCAATAAACACTTTTATCTAATTCTTTAAGTGTAAACTACATGTTCCCATCCAATTTAGTAGGGGAAAAATACTATCTTAAGAAATAATTTAAAGAATGAAAGACTTTTGATAAATGTGTAAGACTAAGAAGAGAATAATAAATAATTGATTTGATTTATTCCCAGAAAACAATGAATTAATAGCTTTGTTTATTCAGAATTACAAAAGAAATTGGTTAAGTGTTCTTAGAAACTCATAGTTTCACTTTCCTTATGACTTTTACTGTTTTACTCTCAAAATGGAACTCTTTTGATGTAGGTACTAACTGAACTGTAGAAAGAAGTATTTAAAATCTGTCACAGCTAATATTCTAAGAAAAGGATAAATATTAATGCATAATTTAGTTAGAATCAAGTGACTAGTATAAAGAGAACCAATGTTTGATATATATATATATAATATATATAACATATATATTATATATATATATTCTATGTGAAAATAACTTTGGAATAGGAGGTATCACAAATACCAGCAAAAATCAAAAACATTTATTTCAACAACAACAACAACAACAACAACAACAAGCACATATGTGTGCATATGCATGTGTTCTGTATATGTGTTGTATATATAATAGTGCATATTTTATAAGGCTTATATGCCTGGAAAATGTGTATGTAAGATGCACACAAATAAAAGCTTATAAAACGGTATTAGCAGATGAGTAAATTTAAGTACTTAAGCTGGAGATAACTTGTTTTATAATAACTTACTGTATTTGTGTTTATTTTCTAAGACAAAAATTGTTTCTGTGTATTTTTTTTTCAACTACTGAGGGATTAAACTCAGGGTCTTGGTATACTGTGCAAGTGCTTTACCACTGAGCTGTAGCCCCAGACCATTTATTTATTATTATTATTATTTTATTTTGAGACATGCTCTTGCTAAATTGACCTTGAACTCATAATCTTCCTGGCTTCACCACAGTGCCTGGCTTCAGTGTAATTTTTTAAAAAGCCTTGAGAATTACCGGTTATCATTCAGACTTCCTTCATGACCTTTTAAGGACCAAAAATTGTCTCAAAAGATATGTCCAGGCTGACTTAAAGTCTGCTGAAAAGTACACTAGGAAGTTTAAGGCAATATTTATTCTAAAGGATCTTAAACTAATAGCATATATAGTAACTTTCTTTTCATATATTCTTTGTAATCTCAATGTAAAATAAATAATATTAAATGTTTTTGTTTTAGGACACTATTCTAAACTAGAGATAATCGAACAATTTAGGGTAAAATTGTTTAAAGGATGGATAACGTACAAATATCCTATTCAAATTATACTTATTTTCAGCCTGTGTTACAACCAGGATAAGACTGAATGATAGCTTCTGATGTTTATTACTATTTTATTTATACATTTTATTGGGGTATAGAGTAACAAGTCAGTTGATATATCCATTATTCAATGATCAAATCAGTACTGCTTAAACTTTCATCTTCTTAAACATTTTCTAGAACAGAATGAACAAAAAGAAGAAAAACAAAACAAACACCAAACCAAACCAAACCAAACCAAACCAAAAATAAGGTTTTTAATTAACATGTAGTGGCAGTCACATGCCACCATAGAGTATACCTTGGTTTTTTCTTGTATTTTCACAGAGTTGCATCCTGTAGTTTGCATTTTTTTCTCTCCCTCTTTACCCCTCTATGTGGTTCCCCCTCATCTTCTCCATTCCCCATCATCCACTCTCACTAGGCCCTTCCCTTCCTCATATCACATCCACTTGTGTTTTCCATTCTTAGATAAGTACAAGTGTACATTTATGTGTGTGTATAATGTCTAGAGCCATGCTACCTTCCACACTGGTGACAAATCTCATCAGATTTTGGAAGCTAAACAGGGTTGATCCTTGTTAGTACTTAGGGGACTACCTGGGAATACTGGGTGCTATAAGCTTAGTAGAAGGCCCTGGAAGCCCACTCCTGAAACAATCAGCCATTGAAAACCCATGAATAGCAGAAAAGCACTGACAATAAGTGCTGGACATCGCTCAGTATCAGGTAGTGTTTCATCTGTTGTACATAGGGTCACTATGAGTTGGATCTGACTTCAACAAATAACACATACACACACACACACACACACACACACACACACACACACACACAGACAAATATTTCCTTTAAGGTAAATTTAGCTCCTGCATATGAGTGAGAACATGTAGTGTTTCTTGTTTTGAGTATGGATCATTTTGCATAAAATAATACTTTACAATTCTATCTAATATTCTGCAAATGACATAATTTCATTCTTCTTTACTTCTGAATAATATTCCATTGTGTATATGTGCCACAATTTTTTAATCCAATATTCTGTTAATGGGCATCTGGATTGATTCCGTGCCTTTGCAATTGTGAAGAGTGCTGCATTAAATATGGAGGTGTAGGTGTCCCTGTGGTATGATGACTCATTTGGCTTTAGGTAGGTTCCTAGAAGTGGTATAACTGGGTCATATGGTTGTTCTATTTTGGGCTTTCTGAGGTAACTGCATATTGATTTCCATAGTTGCTGAACTAATTGACAGTCCTACCAGTAATGTAAAAGGATTTATTTTCCTCAGGATTCTTGCCAGCATTTGTTGTTATTTGTTTTGTTAATCTTGTCCATTCTTAATGGAATGAGATGCAGTATCAGTGTTGTTTTGATTTGCATTTTCCTACTGGCTCTGGTGGGCTGGGATTTACTTATATGGGAGACTGCCTGGGAACACCAGGTGCTGTAGGCTTGGGAGACGGACCCAGCAACCTACTCCCAAAAATCAATCCGCCATTGTAAACCCTATAAACAGCAGAGAAGCACTGACTATAGTGTTTCACCTGTTGTACGTAGGGTTGCTATGAGTAGGACACCAACTCAACTGCACCTAACAACAGCAACAACAGCAACAATGGCTTGGGATGCCTGCAGCCATAGCACTGTGGCATCTGATCTTGTTAGCTCTGGGAAACTAAGCAGGGTCGTGCTGGATTAGTACTCAGATGGGAGACCGCCTGGGAACACCAGATACTGTAGGCATGGGAGAAGGACCCAGCAACCCACTCCCCAAAATCAATCACCCTTGAAAATCCTATGAATAGCAAAGAAACACTGACAATAGTGTTTCACCAGTTGTACATAGAGTCACTGTGAGTCGGACATTGACTTAACAGCACCCAACAACAACAACAAATGGCTAGGGATATTGAGCATATTTTCATGTATTTATTAACCATTTGTATTTCTTCTTTTAAAAACTGCCAATTCAATTCACTGTCCACTTATTTATTGGATTATTTGTTAATTTGGTGTTTAATTTCTTAGGTTCTTTGTATACTCTAGAAATTAATCCTCTGGCAGATGTGTATGATACAAAGTTTTCTCCCATTCTGTGGGCTGTTTGTTGGCTATATTTTTTTCTTTTCCTGTACAGAAGCTTTTTAGTTTTATGTAATCCCATTTGTGGATTCTTGGTGCAGTCTCTTTGGTAATTGGAGTCTTGTAAAGGATGTACTTACCTATGCCTATGTGCTGGAGTCCATTCCCTATCTTTTCTTTTAGTAGTTTTAAGCTGTTCGGTTTTATGTTGAGGTCTCTGACTCATATTGGGCTGATGTTCATACAGATTGAGCATTATGGTCCTACTTTCATTCTTTTACAAATGGATATCCAATTTTCCCAACACCATTTGTTGAAGAGGCTATCTTTTCTTCAGTGTATGCCTTTGGTCCCTTGTCAAAGATCAAATTACTGTAGTTGTGTGGATGTATATCTGGGTCTTCTATTCCATTGATCTTCATGCCTGTTTTGGTGCCAGTACCAAGTTGTTTTTTGCTACTATGGCCCAGGTATTGTGATGTCTCCTATACTATTTTTGCTGCTTAAGATTGATAGAGGCTGGTTTTAAGTTTTCTAAAGCCCTAGGTGTCATTTCTTTGTTTTGGTGACCTCCTATCTTAGCATTTCAACTGTGTTGAAATCTAACCTTGATGAAAATATCCCAATGAATCCTATGTGTGTGTGTGTGTGTGTGTGTGTGTGTGTGTGTGTGTTTGTTAATAATGGTAATAAATATATAACATCTACCTGTATTCTATAGAAAATATATTTTTAAAAAATTTGGGAGAGATTTTTTAAATTTGCCCCTTGTTTTATTAAGTTTTATGTGATTTCTTTGGCAATTATTGTGCACATTTGGGGATTTTAGCAGAGGAAGAAACTCCCAAGTATAAAAAGCTTTCCATTTAACATTTAATAAAGTTGAGATGTTATTTTTAATGCACATTTAGCTAAATATTACTAATTTCTTATTTGCATATATTTTCCTGATATTTGAGAAACCACCAAAATTTTCACAAAGGGATCTCCAGAAAGTAAATGTGTATTTGCTAAGCAATGCGCTTTGGTGCCTAATTGATATATCAGGCCTTGATATGTGTACTCTAAACCTTCACCTGGCAACTTTAATCTGTTCATAAACTTGAAGCCATGATCACTCCTGTAGTCTGATTTTAATTCTTACCTCTCTCTGTTTTCTAGGCATTCAGTAGAGATGATCATCATACTCATTACATTATATTATATGCATTAATTATTTGCCTGACTCTTGGTAAAATGAAAGAAAGGGGATAGCAGAACATTGATTCATTTACTCAACCATTCATTCCAATATAGACAGTCACTTAAAATATATGTTCCTTGTATACCAGTATATTCCCAAATCTAATCCACACTCTTTCAATAGTTGTAAAGGACTAAAAAATCAGATATGGATTAGAATTGCATGTGGATTGGATTTGCAGTCAATTCCAATCCAACATGTTTCTAATCCACATCTAATTTTGTAGCTCTCTAAAACTAGTGAAAGGGTACAGATTAGATTCCAAAATGTATGATTTTTTAATTATAATCCATCCCAAGCACTATTCTATCCACTGAAGACATAGTAGCAAAAAATAAACCTCAGGCCCCTAGAAGTTTATGTTTTATGTTGCATGTCTAATTTAATTATTCACTTAAAACGTTTCCTGATACTTTTTTTTTGTGTGTGTGTGGTACTGGGGGTTGAACCCAGGGCCTCGCGCCTGCATGCTTTGCAAGTGCTGGACCACTGAGCTGTGCCCCCAGCCCATTTTTTTTTTTTAACTTTTTTGAGACAGGGTCTCGCTAAGTTACACAGACTGCCTCTGCTCTCCAACTTGCGATCCTCCTGCCTCTGCCTCCCAAGCTGCTGGGATTACAGGCATGCACCACCGCACCTGGCACATTGGGTATGTTTTGCATTTTAAATATATTTTAAAATACATTCAAATATATTAACTGCATGTTTAAATATAAAAATTCTTGAAACTGCTTAAATTTACACATTTTAATGCACATTAATATTTAGGACAACACATATACTTGTTATTAGAAGTCTAATAAATACATCAACTAATTCCAGTCAAAATCATTTGAAAATCTGGGTATGGTGGTGCATACCTGTAATCCCTGCTTTCGAAAGCTGATGCAAAAGGATCATGAACTTCAAGTCAGTCTGGGATACATGGAGATACCCTGTCTGAAAAAATCAAAACAAAGGAATCATTTGGTATTCTGAATGTTAAATGAAATCAAACCTCAAATGCTTATTTTTAATCTATTCTATTGATAGAAGAAGAGGCAGAAGGAAGGTAGGGGGAAGAACAAAAGAGAAGGAGGTATTTTGAATTTTAAATAAACATTTCTAGTAATATTAATGATAACTTTAAGTCTTTCCAATGAAGTCACTCCTTTTTCTTTTTTTAAATCTCCAGTGTCAGTTTTAATTCTGCTAACTCCTAGTAAATCATTGCTTAATGAAAACAGGTACAGCAAAAAGTAAAATGTTTTATTTGTTCTTAAAACATCCCTTTAGGAGCTAGCAGAAATCCTATTTGTCAAAGTCACAATTCCTTTAGAGTTTCCAGAAGAATACCAGGATCAAAGGAAAAAGTAGATAAGGGAAAGAATTATAACCTATTTGCAATAGGAATTTCCCATTTCAGTTTCATTTGTTACCATCGTTTTAGAACAAGTTAAAAGTAGTCTGGTTAGGAATCTTTACCTGACACTAATCGAGCCTCTTTTGACAGATTTTTTTTTTTTTGTAGAAAAATTATTTGGTGTGAATAGAAACAATGAACTGTCAGATGGGATTAGTTATTTTGTATCTGCAAGTGCCCCATAGTTGGTTCTTATATTCGTCCCAAAGATAGGTGGAAAATATCATTTGTGCAAGCACATAACAAATATTTTTATTCTGTCAAATATATATATATATACATATATATATTTACATATATATCATTGTCATTACTTTGAGATTGAACAATATTCTGTATATTAGAGTAATATTTTTAAGCAAGATGATGATTATACTGTAGTCAGTTTGATACATAAATATCTAAAATTAACTGCTTTCATTAGACTATTCATAACTATATGTTTTATTAATATTTGAATTTAGCCAGTGCAATGATGTACCTAAGAAATTGTAATTATGGCATAGGTCTTGCCAAGTACAAAGTTTATATTCTTATTAGTTGAGATTCGATTTATAGTTATAACCACATTGTATTTTGTACGTATACCTTCCTCCCATCAGTCTTTCTTCACTCATTACAGGGTAACCTTATTACTGATTGTATAACATTCTAGAATATTCTAGCTTTTTAAAATTTAATACTCCTTTGATCTAGAACATGATTTTTCAAGTTATCCACATGGTTACTTCCTTCAGATTTTATATAAAATATCACCAAATTTGAGAAGTCTACCCTGAGCAGCTTGAGCAAATGAATACCTAGCAATCTTTTATTTTCTATTTCATAGCAGTATGTAATATGAAGGAATCCCACATGGTGCATGTCCTTTTTCTACAGGTCAACAATAGCAAGGGACAAGAGAGAAATATTGCTCTTCTGTTCATGTAAAAGATTCATTTTAGAAATAAAGAGGAATTCATACATACTTTGCTAGGTCAGAAATGAAGAGTTAACTGGATGCCCCAAATCCCTGAAAACTGTCAGGACCTTACCACTCTCCTACTCACAGCCTTATCACTACTCTCTGTCCTGAGAAAATCAGGACTTAATTCATCATGTCCATTTTATCATTTTATGTCAGTCAGGAACAAGAGCCCAGAATTACATACTTATCCCTGATCACCAAACCTCTAAAGCTAATTCTACAACTGTCTATGTCCCCTCATACTCTTTCACTATGGTCTCTAGAGCACATTAGCAAAGCCCCCTTATCTTCAAACACTTTTGTGTATTTTCCCTTATTTTCTTGCTGAATGAGGCCCCATGACTCTGCTTGTCACATTACCTTTCAAGAAGTGACTATTTCCCTCTCACACCACTTTAAGTCACTGAAATTGGCGGTGTGATAATGTTTTCTTAGCTTCTCAGTGTCACTTCCTGAGCAGTCTCCTTCCTCCTCTCTATCATCCCATACCTGTGTTCTCCTAACATTGGCAGATAGCCTTTGTTGCTTCTGCTTTTTTTCTTCTTCTTTTTTCTTTCTTTCTCCCTCTTCTTCCACCCAGAAGTGCTGTGAATGGAACCAAGGGCCTAACTCATGCTAAGTAACCACTCTACCATTGATCTATACCCCTAGCCTAACCATTCTACTAACCATTGACAAATTTCTCTCTCCTGCTGAGATTTTAGCTTTTGCTTACAGACTTTCTCTAGTTCCATTATTGTGATATATTGTGGTAATTTCAATTTCCACATAGATGAGGGGTCGTGATATGATCTAGTGGTAAAGTGCTTGCCTGACACATTTGATACCTGGGTTCTATCCCAGCACCAGAAAAAAATCCACACAAATGAGGCTTCCAAACACTAGTCCCTCAGTTCATTGACTTTTCTCCCCCTAGGATCTTGTTTTTCACCCAATCACTATTTCAAAATAATCACTACCTTGAAATAATTTCAACACATCACGATGCATGTAACCAAGAGAGGTTTGATAGGATATGACATATGTTTTCAATGTTTTTATATGTGTTTGGAATAATAGATTGTCTGTTTGCTTAAATAAACTTTTAAATTTTCTTTAATCCTACTACATAGTAAGGGGGCCAATGACTATGTTCTGAACCAATGGACATAGAATATTATATTCTACATTTCTCAAAAAGAGTAATATCTTATTTCTCAAAATTGTACAGTAAATATAAGATTAGAAATAACTGAAACAGATACTCCTACTTCAGACTGTGGACCATATTATTGATTCTTTAACTTTGATAAGATGAAAAAGTTTAATAAGACTAATATTTGGCTGTAGAATCTCCATTGAATATTTTTTGTTTCAAAGAAATTATGTATTTTTTAACTGCAGAAATATCATATCTTTGGTTTAGATCTGAGTTATTTTTGTTTTACTGTCCAAATTTTTTCCTTTTCTAGTCAAATGTGATAAATATATGGGCAACATCACAAAGTATATAGTTTAGTAAGATGAAATTGTTTAAAATATGTTTACAATTTTATATTTGGAAAAATCAGTTATTTTAAATTTCTATTCATTTTACCTATGTAATTTATTTTCTATATTGTTAAAAAAAAAGAAAGACAGAAAGAAAAGCTTTTGTCGCAGTGAAATCCGTTTACTCACTAACACTGCCATGAAATTACTGCTTAGTTGGGCTGTCAGTACAAGCCTTTCATCATCAGTGGTGAAAAATGTTAATGAAATCATAGCATTATGGACAATCAGCAGAGTGTGTTAATGTTTCAACTAATTCTCAGATAAATCAGTTATTCTTTAGCAGAGTCAGGGCCTAAGTAATGAATTATTTCGAAGTACTACAAATCCAATTAGTGACTACAAATTGTAATTTGGTTGGGGGAGCCAGAGTGAAATGTTTGTTAAATGTAATTTTATGATACCTTTTTCCTTTCAACATTTTATTTTCCTATTCAAGATATTGAAGTGGTTAGAAGGATTTTATACTGTAATTTTGTGAGGTACCTATTAATGAATTTCTAAATGTTTGATTTATACTGAATTCTAAAAATGAGCAACTTTATTTTCTAGGGTAATTGAAATGTCTAGGATCCTTAACATAACCAGTTGAAATGAACAAATGTGTCATCAGGAAGTAAGAATTTTTCCTAGAAGAAGGTAAGATATTTTTTAAATATATGGTTTTGCATGTTAGTAAGTTTTGGTGAAAATTTGGGTAAACTAATACATGCCCTTAACATATAATTTATGAGGTAATTTTTTAAATGAAGAGCACTTTCTGTTTTCACTTATATATTCTTCTGTTCTGTGGAATGATTTGGATATATGAGAGAATTCCAATACTTTAGGAAAATAGTATATAGGAAGGACACATTGCTATTTCAAAATGTCAAGAGGTAGACTGCTACCATTTTGCATTTTTTTCTTTTTAAACTTCATACTTAGGAATTTCCCTGGGCTGGCCACGTTTGCCAGGATTCACAGAGCAAAGGTAGCTGGTATGTGGGCAGATTGCCATCCAGAAAGATTGTTTGGCTAACCTGCCCCTTCTACATTTCCTGGACCACATATGGTTACTATCAGCCAGAATCCACTTAACAGCTCCAGTGGCCAGCACGAGGAAGAGAGTCAGTTTTAATGTGTTACAACATCTTAATTTTGACCAAAAATGTGAAAGTGAACTATCCCCCTTAAAATAAAATACAGTAAGGAAGCCTGGATGCCTATGTAATAGTTATATGAACTCTTTTCAATTTAATTTTGTTTCTCAAGATTCATTTCATTGTATAAAGTAGGAAGAAAGTTTAGCAACATTAGGCTTACCACTAGGCAGTGTTATTTATATTGCTATTACAAATAATGGATGGAATGAACAAAGGAACTAAAACACATACTTAGAGATTTACAAATAGTGTATAGAACTGGTAAGGGGAAAAAACCTGAATTTAAATGTTTCTTTTTTCTCTTATAAATCATTGAAAAAACTAAAATTCATTTATTGATTTTATTTTGATTTTCATTATGTTTAAAGATTTCTAATTTTTTTTATTCCTTTGGGTTTAACTGGATAATTTTTCCTATTTGGTGTGAACAAATCCTATTTTTCACCAGATTTTTCATATTTGTATCAAGAAAAGTAAAATTTCTTAAGAAACCTAAATTAAAATTGAAATGTGGAAGAATCATTTACATATGCAAAACATTTACCAGATGAGAGAAAAATGCGCTAATTTAAGATGTATTTTGAAGTTGTTAAAAGTTCATGTTAAGTCAATATAGATTTTTAATTCTTTTCATGAAGATATACTTCATATCTTGAATATTGGCAGGAGAGTAAAAAGACTTCAAAAATTATAGCACTAGTTCCCTAATACAAGCATATACATATACATGTACTTACATGTGTGCATATATATATGTTTGTGTGTACATTCATTATTTGGCTACACCAGTTTTCAGCCTTCCACAATAATAATATCCTGGATAAAAGTGTGTGCTTGAGGAAGAAGATAATAATCATAAAGCTAAGAAGATCAACAGAAGTATATAGTTTGCTATTCAATTCAACTTTAAATGCCTTTCTTTTTATGTGGCCAATGATGTCCAAATTGAATTACTATATGCCTTGCAAAAATCACTTTGCCTTTCTTCAATTTCACATTTATACGTTAAGACTGGTAATACTAATTTTATTTGCCTGCACTTATATTAACATAGCTTGAAATATTTTATGCTTATATTATAAAGTTGGATTATGAAAAATGCAATAATTTCTCCTGATTACTCTTCAAACTATATTTATCTTATTTTTCAAGAGCATTCTAGTTTTTTCATGGTCATTTACACCTTATTTTTGTATTCTAGATTGTAAGCTTTTTGAAGTGAAAAATATTTTCTCTTTATGGCTATACAACCTTGCCAGTTTAAAGGGACATTTCATTAATTTCATGAGTGAATGAAAGAAATAATTATTAAATATAAATGTTGCTGTTGGATTGAGCTAAAAACTACATAAAACATTTTAAATTCTCTAAAGAATATTGGTACTTAAGAAACTAAAAGCATTTTTAATGAAGACTTCTTTAACTCAGTTTATTATTTTAGCTGTTATTGAATTTTGATTTTTAAATAGGTTCTCTTACTTATAGCATACTTATATACCAATATGTATTATAACCACTTGTAAAATTTTTGAAGGAGCTTGAATACATTTTCCTTATTAGACATTCCCTAGAAAATTTTAAGGAAAGAGAAAAAAATTGTTCACTAAGAAAACTGTGCTAGAACTGAACTCACATTCAGCTTTAGCAACAAGGAACCCCAGTGATATGATCACCTCACAAGCACTCACGTCTGCAACTTCATTCAGTAGTGTTCATAAGTCATGAAGAGAGCTTAGAGGCTTGCCCTTGCTCCTGGAGGAATTGAGTGCACAGCCTACCCTGTCCTGTGCTCAGCAAGGCAGGATTGGGATGGCCAGGAGTAAGCATGAAATATCACCTGCTACTTTGAAAATTTTCATTATCTGCATTTTTGTGCAAGTTCAATGTCAGATTCAGCTGAATAGTTTATTTTGATAAACAATACTTTTTTTCTTTCCTTAAGCTGTTTTATTTTTTTTCATTCTTTCATAATTTATGCTACATGTTTTTAGGTGCATAGAATTTCCCAAACAGAAGGATCTGTGAGATCATCCCATTGTTTACATCAGAAAAATGAAGCTGAGAGGAATTAAGCACAATTTAATCTAATTCTAGAATTCTTTATCTTACATCATAAAACCTTGCTTCTAACATATACCTTTCACTGGACTTTCTTCCTCATTCAATTTAGGAATCTGGGGACAATTTTCATTATTTCTATTATTTATCAGCATTATCAACAGTAATTTACATTTGTGTGGTTAAAATACATGGGACACTGTTGTCTTCTACCAAGAAAGTCTGTCAGTGAGTAAAATAATGGACCAACAAAAATTGGGTAATGAAAGAAATACATGATAGGATGCTACCAAAGGAAGGGCCTGTTTAGGCAATGAGATTTCATGATTGGCAAATATTTGATAATATACATATGAAGAGCAAAACACTTGGTATGTTGTTGTTGTTAGGTGTTGTCTAGTTGGGTCCCACTCATAGTGACACTATGTACCGCAGCAGAATGAAACACTCCTCGATTCTGTGCCAGGGACACAATCTTATTTATGTTTAAGCCCATTGTTGTAGACACTGTGTCAATCCACCTAGTGAAGGGTTTTCCTTTTATTCTTTAACCTGCTACTCTTCCAAACATGATGTCTTTCTCCACATATTGTTCCCTCCTAACTACATGTCCAAAATATGTAAGATGCTGTCTAGCCATCCTTGCTTCCAAGGAGCACTCTGGTTGCACTTCTTCTAGGAGAGATCTGTTGATTCTTGGCAGTCCATGGTTTGTATTTCTGTTCTTATTTGAAATCTTGATATTTAGTTTTTTAAATTAACTTTATTAAGGAATACTTGAGATAAAACATAGTGTGTCTGTGTGAAAGGGCTTAATTCTATGAGCTATTTTTGTAGCAATAGAGAGTTGAACCAAGGGCCTTCCACATTCTAGGCAAGTGCTCCATCACTGAGCTGCAACCCCAGAACCATTCTGAATTCTTTATTATGAGAAAGGGTCTTTCTAAGTTGTGCAGCCTACCACTAGCTTTGAACTTGCAATTCTCCTACATCAACCTCTCAAATCCTGGGATTAGAAGCATGTGCCACAGTGTCTGGCTTTATTCTGTGGGTTTTGACAGAGGTTTTATTCCCAATAAACCACCACTACAAGCAAAATATAGAATATTTTCATCATTCAGGCAAGTATCCTCATATCTCTTTCCTTTTTTGTACTATATATTAGTTTATATTTTAAATAAATATAAGAATACATTTAAAAATTTTTTCTCTTAGCATAATTATCTAAAAATTCACCTATACAATATATGTATGAGTATGTTTCTTTTTATTGCTGAGTAGTATGCCATTGAATGGCTACACTGCAAATTTTTCACTCATTCACTTATGGTAGATATTTTTTTCCCACCTTTTCATGTTGTGAATTAATTCTGTGAGTATTTATGTGGACTTGTGTTTTCATTTCCCTTGGAGAAATAGAATTGAAATATCAGGATCATATGTTAAATGTATATTTTACTTTTTAAGAAATGACATAATTTTCCAATGTGATAGGACCATCTGATAGTCCTCTGAGCACCATGTGAGACTTAGTGCTGTGCTGCATGATGTTGTTGTTGTTAGTTGCTGTCCTCTTGGGTCTGACTCATAGCTACCAAAAGTACAACAGAATGAAACACTCCTGGACATTGTGCCATGCCCAGCACTGTGTCAGTGATTCTCTGCTACTCGCAGGGTTTTCAATGGCTGATTGGGGACTGCTTAGGGAGTGGATTGACACATCCTTCTTCCATTTTTGTTGCACTGGTTTAAATGTATATTATATCAATGGGTCTTTAATTCACATTTCTCTGAAGACTAATGATACTGAGCATGTTTTAATGTGTGTATTTGCTACCTATATTCTTTTGTGAAATATCTGGTGAAATCTTTTACTAATTTTTTAACTGTTTTTTTCTCCCATTATTATTGAATTATAAAAGCATTTTATATATTTTAAAAAGAAGTCCTTTGATATACATATATGTTTTTTGAATATTTTCTTCCATTCTGTGGCTATTATCTGTTCCTTTTGAGCAGTAAAACTTATAATATTGATGTAGTACAATGTACTATTTTTTTCCTCTTTTATGACTTTTGGCATTGGATACTTCAAGGCTAAAACTTTCTACAAATTTTCTTCTATGAGCTTCTTTGTATCAGTTTTTGTATTTCTATAGTCTATTTCAAGTCAAAATTTGCATGTAGTATGAGGTGTATGTCAAGATCAATTTTTTTCCATGCTAATATCTAGTTGTTCTAGTAACATTTTTGAAAAGACATTCCTTTCCTCACTGAATAACCTTAGCAACTCTGTCAAAAATCAGTGGCCTACTTCTGAAATATCCGGTAAATTCCTTTATATCATGCATTGACCTTTTGGACAATAATGCAGTCCTGCATTTGTAGATTTCCAGTAGTTCTCAATATCAAATTGTATAAAATAACTGAGTTTTTAAATTAATTTGATCATTCATTTTTTTTCCATAAAATCCTTTCCTCTTCCCCCAATCCTCCTAAAATTTTTATTGAAATTTGTGTTGAATCATTAGGTTATCTTGTGTTTCTCTAGATGTCGTCTTACTGATTTCTAAATTTAGCTCCATTGTGGTTAAAGCACATACTCTGATCATGACAAATTTTTTAAATTATTTATGTTGATTTTAATGTCCAGAATACATCAGTCTATATAAGTGGTCCACATACAATTGTAAAGAAAGTGATTCTTTTTTTTCAGTTAACCATTGATGCTTTAGTAATAGCAATTAGGTCAATGCATTTCACTTCATTGTGCTCTTTAGATCTACCATCTTTTGCTGATATGTTTGTCTAGTTCTAATAAAATTTCTCACTATGATTATGTAGTTTTCATTTTTTCCTTTAATTTTGCCAATTATTGCTTCATGTATTTTGTGGTTCTCTTATAGACTCTTGCGTTTGTGTTTTATATAGCTTCCTGCTGAATTGATCCTTTTCTCATTATCCAATGTTTCTTTTCATGTTTGGTAATTCTTTTGCTTTGATATGTGTATTAGATGACATTAATATGTAGTCACTCCAACATCTTTATATTTCTTATTTGCATGTACTCATTTCAAGCTGTTTAGTGCTACAGTTCGGCATTTAAGGCATTCTGATTTTTGTTCCTTTGTAATATGTAGTCTCCATCAAAATAGAGAAAAGCTTTTAGGATCTTATTTTTATTACTGTTATTATGATATGTAATTATATTATGTCTTTTGGGATTTTCTGTATTTTTTAAATTGTCCTTTCTGTCTAAAGACTCCTGCCTTTCAGTTATGGAAAATTTCAAAATGCATACATACAATGTGTGTGTGTGTGTGTTGCCTTGGTTTTTGTGTCTTATCCTTCCCTTTGTTCTAAAAATCCAATACTTGAATTATTTAATTTATTTGTTAATTTACTTTTACCTTTACTTTTTCATTTTATTTTCTTGCTGTTTTACTGTATGAGAATTTTTCTTGACTTTGTCCTCCAACTCTTCTATTGAGTTATTATCTTAGCTTCCATAGTTCCAACTTCTAAAAACTCACTATGACTCTCTATTTCTTTCTTTTATACTCTGTTTTTGTCTTTAATAGGTTAAAAGTATTTCCTTATTTCTCTAGAACATCAGTTAAAGTTTTGACATATTCTACTTTTCTCTCATTGTCTTGGTTTCCTACAGCTTCTTTCAGTTAATGATTTTTTTGTTGTTTTGTTTTTATTTTTTAATTTTATTTTTATTTATTTATTTATTTATTTTTGCTTATTTTTGTTGTCAGCTTTCATCATGGATCAGGTAATTCTAGACTGTCCATTGGTATTTATGATTGAAATAACCAACTACTTTTTAAAGTGCTGTTTGAGGTGGGAATGGGAGGGAGGGCAAAAGAGGTTTGATGGTATTCCGTAGATCACTACAGTATACTTTCAATTGACCAATATATAAATATTTTCACTATAGGACTCCAAATGATATAAGTGAAATACTTTCTCTAGTGCTTGTTAGTTTCTCCAGGAGTTGAGAGAGAAGAATGTTGATATTTTAAAAGGAGGGTGTGGGGAATGTTGATCTCTCCATCTTTTCTAGTAGAGTTTTCTGTCTAGTGCTAATCGTCTGTCAGTTTCCTTGGGATAAATGGGCCTGTGTATCCTATTAAGTCTTTAACTCCTTTTTCCTAAGTCATTGAATTTTACATGAACTCTTCAATACCCTAAAGTCCTTGAAATCTTATATTGTTGTGGTTGCTATTATTGTTCTCATAGTTTTAGTGGATGAGTGCATTTCTCTTTGTGTTAAGTCTCTATCATCTCTTTACCTGAAGCTAAGAGAGGAAGAGGATATCAGTCTGAGTTTTTGGAATTCATATTATATTCCTACCAAATAATCAGATACATTTTGCACAGGTTCTTTTAACTCAAATATTATTATGAATAACAATCTTTTGTTTCCATAGATTTGATGGGGAAAATAATTTCCTGAGCTTCTCAGAAACAGTTATGTTCAGTACTAATAAGCAATCAGTCTTCCTTCTTTTGTGGTCATATTTTGAGTTTCATTTAATAAATTATTGGCATCTATACCACTGGAAGGGAAGAAAACTCTGTCCATTTTAATACATGTTAAGATGTTTTAGTACGAGGTTGGATGTTGCAAGGACTGGAAGTTATTGGCTAAAATGATGCTTTGGGATTATCTGAGGAATTCATTACTCATGTTATTTCTAGCCTAATACTGTATGCAGTAGGCTGTAGTGTAGGTGGGATTATAGAATAAAATACAGTTGTAACTCATCTGGGTTTCATCAAAACTGTATCACTGTTGGGCCACAACTGGGTTTTGAAGCAATTTATGTCTACAACTGCTACCCAGAGTCATTGGGGACTTGCCTAAGGTATGAGACAGTTGCTATGGCAACAGTCATATGCCTTTCTTCTTTAGTGAATGCTTAAAAGAAGTTAGCCAGAACTGAAAATAACAATGAAGAAACAAGTATAAAGAAGCAGAGTATTAGTAATAGTTGGATTTGTAGAATGTTGTGCATAGATCCATGTAGATTAGTTTGAAGAGACTTTTTGCAACAATTTAATCTACACTTCAAAAGTTGAGAATTAAACCTTCCAGTTTTTAAGGAACTTGATTCTACTTCATTCTGACTATGTGGACACAAGATCTCTTGAGCTTTCTTTGTTAAAGTCAATTTTTCTTGGTTTCTACAAATGTGAAGTTAAAAAATTTCAAACAAAGCATAGAAAGGTTTTTCAGTCTGAAAAGCATAGGCATTCCAATGAAATTTCCTAGCATTCTGAGTTTAAGTAGTACTTTTGCACACATAATTAAAAATATCAAAAAAGCACATAAAATTGTGTTTAGAAACCATCTTATTGAATAAGACAAAAAAATCCTCACATTATTTGAAGTGACTTTAAAGGTATAAATACATTCCCATACTGCCGAGCTGTTATTTTTTATTAGAAAATTTTCAGTGTTAATAGTTCTTGAATTTTCAAACCAGCACCATGTGGATGATGTCAAAATTCCATGTGAGCTTGGGCAGTAGCTGGGCCTCATTTGACCATAGAAGCAGTAGAGGATTCCTTGCACACAGACTACACAATTACTTCTCTAGGTATCCTCTTTTAGCAGGGCATCCCAGAGACACTAGTTTTTCAGACACTCTCTTTTCAAACAAAATTCTTTTAAAACAGTTTACAGTTTCCCACCCTGGAATTTTACATGGAAGGTATCTGGCCAACTCCTGCTTTGCCCTTAAGCCATTTCTGTTGTTCCAGTGGAAAGTGCAAAGTTTCTCTTTAACGGTTCCCACATTCTTGCCCTAACTCATCTTGTCCTTAACTTTAAAATTGCTGCAGCTTGCTTTATTTATTTATTTATTTAGTCATACTGCACATTTTTCAAATCTTTTTGTTCTGCTTTCTTCTCCTTTTCATCATCAATCTGGCTAAATATGGCAAGCAACAACCATGCCATGCCCTTAATATTATGCTAGCTTCCTGATATTTCTTCTATCAAGTTAATTAGTCCATTACTTTTAAATTCAGTCCCATTCAAATCTTTAGGAAAAGAGTAAACTACATACAAACTCTTTGCCAGAATATACCATAAAGAGCCCCTAGTCCAATTCCCAATAGTGTCTTCATTTTCCCATGAAGCCTAGTGAGCACTGTCTTTTCTTTCCAAATTTTTATCAGTATTCTGATCTTCTGAACTCTCATCAAAACCAGCCCTCCAGCTCTGCTTACAGCATCACAGGGCTTCTTTGTCCCACATCTATAAACTCTTTTGAACTCTCCCTGCAAAAACATTCCAATGGCCTAAGAACCACATGATCAAGTTTTCACACAGCAATAAGACCACTTTCCAGTACTAATTTTCTGTGTTAGTTAGCTTTTGTGTTTGTGGCAAAATATTTGACATATGGAATGAAAGATTTATTTTGCTTCATGCTTAGGTTTCAGTTCATAGAGCTGGGGCAGACATTGTAGCAAAGCAGCTAGTGGTAGGGCCTGTGGTGGATGACTTCACATCATGGTAGACCAGGAGACAGACAGAGACCAGAACTAGGGCTCCATATAAAACTTCCAAAGGCCTGTCCCCATTGACCTACTTCTGCAAGCTAGGTCTCACCTCCCAAGGTTCCATAGCCTCCACACCAATCCCAAAAATCTATGTGGGGACTAAGCATTTAAACCTATGACTTTTTGAGGACATTATAATTTCAAACCATAACACCTAGTAGACAATTTTTCTACTCCAAACATGGTATCCATTTCAGATATTTTCCAGGATTAAAAAAATACTCTTGATTTTTTTCTTTGAGAAGATAATTTATAAATTTCACATTCTGTAAATATAATAAATCTTTACCTCTACAGCAATCTTAGATTAGTGCAAAGATATTAAAAAAATAATGAACCTAATGTCACTTATTTAACAACAAAATGGTACTGTCAGCATGCTGATTAATATCTATTTTGAATCAAGAGGCCATTGTGTGATTATAATATTCCAGACCCATTGCTACTCTGGACTCTGATGTTAGACAGAGGTGCTTTCTAAATTAAGTCCTTTCATATCCCACAGGCTGAGAGCATTTACATCTGAGATGTTAGTTGATCATGGTGTTAAATGTAAGGAAACTAAGAAATACTTACATTAAAAATGATATACTATAAAAAGGACCTTCAGAGAGCAGCAGGGAGAGAGAGATCCCTAACATTGTGTCCACTCATAGGTTAAACTTGATAATGGTTTGTTCTTAACTCCAAGGAAGAATTAAGAGGGTAAAGGAAAAGAATGTGAAGACTGCACAACCAATTACAATTAATTCAGAAATATTTTCTGAACAACATTCTGTGAAGGACACCCGAGTATGAAATGTGAGTCTTTCCTTGGCAGTTTGAAGAAAAACAATAGGCAGCTTGATTTTAGATGTATTCTTCTCATCATTTTATTACTTCAGCATTCATTTCCTGAATACTTAGCATATTCCATGTATTAGGATGAATTATTGGAGTAAAAGAAGAATAAAAATAATTGCTATACAATCAAGAGCATGCCATTATGGGAGCAATAGAGTAGAAGTTTCAATAAAATATGGTAAATGCTAAGATGGCAGAGAGCCCATTTCTTTGTCTTCACTTAGCCTTAATCCAACACCCATGAGAATAATATAAGAATTTAATTTATTTAATATAGACAAATAACCTAAAATAAAACTATAAATAGGGAATTCCTGCCAATCAAGCTAAAATATGCAGAAAACATATGAAAGGATGCTAAAGCTAGTAGTGAACTGACATTTACAGCAGTAATGAAAATAACCTCTCTCCTTTATTAGGTTGGTGAAAATCAAAAAGAAGGAAGTTAGTTTTTCCGAGGGTGCTAGGAAATAAGCCCAGTTGTGAGTGGAAGGAATCTAAGGGGCTACTAATTCATGAAAAATAATCAAGAAATATCTATCAAAATGTGCATAAAAAAACCCCAACAAACTAACAAAACAAGTCATCAGGGACGAAGATGAAAACTCTTCCAGAGATAATCAAAATGTTATCATTGGGGAAGAATTAAGTAATGTGACTTTTATCCATCTTATTGAATATTATGCATTGATTAAAGGCACTGGTCAGATCTATGCATTTGACTAAAGACGTATTCATGGCATGTTCTGTGCAAAAACATTTTTCTTAAGCAATGTTTACATTGTGATACTATATGCAATACTGTTCTTTTAAACAAATAATAACCAAAAAAATCAATCTGTTTGATGTATAGGTATATATGTTTTCATCAAGGTAATGATGTGATGAAGATATAGAAGAGCCTAGTGTTGGCTTTGGGAACGTGGTATATGAGAAATGGAATTAATATAGGAATATTTATTCAATTTTTACCTGGAGGTGACTAGGCCTGGGGTTTAATTCAGTTGGTAGAGTGCTGCTTTGCACTCTCTGAGGCCCTGAGTTTGATCCCTAGCACCAGAAAAAATGGGAGAAGGACATGGCAATCCACTCCTGAAGAAATCAGCCTTTGAAAACCCTATGGATAGCAGAGAAACAATGTTTCATTCTATTGTACATAGGGTTGCTATGAGTCAGACCCAACTCAATGGCATCTAACAACAACAAGAGGTGCCTAGAGGTGAAGACATGTTGATTTTGTTTGAAAATTTTGCTATAAGAAAATAAGAAGAAATGCTACAAAATAATGAGATGAAGGCACTTGATTAATGTTTGTAATTTATAAACCTGTTGCCTTTCTCCATCCACTTGTACAGATAATTTAGAAGATGACATTATTACTCTTAAAATGAAAAATACTAACAAAAAATAAAATTATGAATTTTCTTTTAATTTGCAATTTAACTTCTTTCATTCTACCTATTAACAAGTAGGTTGGAGAAAGTATTATTGCTTCACTTCACAAATGAATTGCCCTAATCCATACATTATTGTTGTTGTTAGGTGCCGTCAAGTCGGTATCTAACTCATAGCGATCCTCATAGGGTTTTCAATGGCTGACCATTTTGGGATTGCCTCAGGAGTGGATTGCCAGGCCCTTCTCCCATTTTTGCAGTGCTGGGAATTGAACTCGGGACCTCAGAGACCGCAGCACAGTGCTCTGCCAACTGAGCTAAATCCCAACCCTAATCCATACATAAGATATAAGAAATACTATTGATTTTAATGTTGAGGAGGAAGCTGATACACTTGTATCATTAGGAAGATAACTGTGAGAAAGCAATCTCAACTTCTCCCAGAAAAAAATCTTTCAAAACACTGAGGTGCTGCTACCTGGCTCTGAATAGGTAATTATGCCAGTCCATTGCACAGGGTGCTATGGATAAAACAGCTAGTATGATGCTTCATACAAATGACTGGCCCAGATGTTTGAATTTTGATTGTGCTCAAATTAGAAACATTCAAAAATATGTGCTTTAATTATAGACATGGAAATAATTATTTCTCTGCCTCATCCATCACCCTGCCAAAACTGAGATTTTGTAACTATTGCTTTGTCCAGTAAATTTGTAAACAATCTATCATTTTGTTACAAATGTTTTCAAATTACTGCATATATATAATTTGCTGTAAGAAATATGTAAATGAAAATTCACAAATTAGGCTTCATCTAACTGGTCAACGTGAAAAACTTTCATAGAACAGGGCAAGACATCCTTCACAATATAAGTAACCAGTAACATACATGCTAAACTATTGACTTTAAAAATAAGTACAAATGCGTTTGAAAATTACTCCAAATTAAAGTTTTGTAAAGGAATGCAAGTCAGCATCACTTTAGTGCTAATGTTAATCACTAGAGCCAATGTTCGTCATTAATGTTAATTTCTGTGATAAAGTTTGCTGAAGACAAATTAGGAAATAGATCAATTCTAATTTTTTAATTTTTTGCCTCCTACACATTTTTAGATGGTGTTGCCTTCAGTTAAACAAACTATTGGGCATTATTTCCATTTTCAGAATAAAAGCTCTTGTCTTCAATTCTATTTTTCAGTTTTATCTACTCAGGTGATTAAACCTAAAATCTAACCCAGGGCTTTTTATTGTTGTTGTTGTTGTTGTATTTTTAACCAAGAAACTACTGTATATTATGGTGGTGAGTTATTTTTTTGGGGGGAGGGGTGTCAGATATTCAATATAATTCAATTCTGAATAAATTATTTAAAATAAATTCATGAAGTCAGTCATTACATACAGCCAATTTTAAACCAAATGTATACCAATCATGTACTCTGTTTTCCCATTTTTACCTTCTGAATAAGGACTGACAATTAGGCAGTATTTGACATTTATCATGCTTATCTTCACAGTTGCAGTGGCACTACAGTTGACTAAGAATGGCCAAAAAAGTATTTTTTGAAAAGAATTGCAAATAAAAAGAAATAATTATTTATTCCTCCTTGTTTGTTGAGTGGTTAGAGGTAGATAAAGGGATTTGTAGTGAGGTCATCAGTCACAATTGGATGGTAATTTGAAAATGGATTAGTTTAGAAGTAGCAATTTCTGCTCCATGGGTTTCAGCAAAGAAGTCTGCCTAATTCTGTAAGAGACCTCATAAACTGGCAGAGATCAATGCCTACCTAATGTGCCATTATGCACTGGGCACACTTCAGTGATTACAGCACAGCTGTGACGGGGTTTTGCTTGATATTTCTTTAGCACTTGCACCACAGGTGCTCCACATGATTATTTGGCCCAAAGGAATAAACTCTTCAGGGAATTAAATGGACAAGAGGCTTTTCCTCCTGAGAAGCTTTCCACTTCTAAACTAAGGAATGGCCAGTGTCAGATGTCAGTAGCAGGAGCCCAGCAACAACTAAAGACTAAACAACTTAGTCAAAAGAAATCACATTCTTTTGCATGTCTATGTAGCACTGTCTTACTTTTAAATTCTGTGACACAGGACTTCCTACTTTTGTAGCTTCTAAGAAAATGATAACACAGATTTCAAGTAGGAAATCTACAATATTTTAAAGATTAGTGTTTCACATTAAAATTTAAGAGACAGCATTGACTAATTAAGACTTTTGGTATTTCTTACAGGCCATGCAAATTATGAAAAGAAATTGAATCAAATAAATTTAAAATAAAATTTGAATATGAAGCAGATCACTAATAATCCTTTCTTTCTTGCAAACTCCAGATCTCTCTACTGGTTGCTTGGGGAAACAATGACTAAAATTTTAAGGACAGTGAGATAATTTGAAACACAACTCTGTATAATACTAATAAATAAATGAATCTTACCTTATACTTCAGACAAAAGCATATTAATAATGTTATTTATCTGAAAATTTTCATCTTGTAACACATTATATATGAAATGGTGTGAAATGGAATAATATAAACAAAATTCTGTGGCATTAAAACACATAGGAATGAATTCACTGAGAATAATTTATGATTAATTTTGTGGCATTAGTCTGAATATTATCTGTTATATGGTTTAAATGCAAAGAACTCCTTTCTTTCCTTTGGAAAAACAGATGCTCTGTTTATAGTTAATAATCAAACTTATCAACAACTTCAGATTTCATTCCGATAGTTGAACTATTTTAGATAAAAGGAAATTCTACAACAGTTAGACTAATAATAATAAGAGTTTGGGGGCATCAACCTGCTCTTGTAAAAATCCTTAAAAGAGGGGACATTCATCTAATACAGCTTTGATTTTTAAAGCAATCAAAAAAATGAATGAGCTACCTTGAAAGTATTTCCAAAGATAACACCAGGAGAATTTGAGCTCAGAGAAGAAGTCATTGGATTCTAGGCAAGCCATAGATACCTTCGACTTTTTGTGACCTCATTATGTTAATTTATAAAATCAATTAGCTAAATCTCTGTGTCCTGGCTATTTTTTAAATGATAGAAATATCTTCACAGAAATTTCTTATGAGTATGTTGGGTACCTAATATTTGATTTATTAAAAAATCAATATCATTTAAAAAAATTTACCTACATTTACTTAAAATTTTTATATATGTAGTTGTTGCGTGCTACCCAGTTGAGTTTGACTCATAATGACCCTATGTACAAAAGAACCAAACATTACCCAACACTATTGTCAATGCTTCACTGATATTCATAGAGTTTTCCATGGTTGTTTTGGGAGTGGGTTGCCAGATCCTTCTCTCCAGCCTATAGCACCTAGTGTTCCCAGGTAGTCTCTCATCCAAGTACTAACAAGACCCGACCCTGCTTAGCTTCTGAGATCTGGTAAGATTGGATGCCAGTGTGGTAATCCAATGAAAATGGAAAACAGTCATTGTTCAAGTATAGGAAAATGTGTATCCATACTCTGTCAGTGGGGCAGTGGTGATTCTCAAAGATAGGTAGATACAGGAATCTAGATGGAAACTGTAATTATCATTTTTCTAAATCCACCATTGAATCTTGCTATTTTCATTTTTATATATTATTCATGAGTTTTATAAAATTAATCAGGTTAAATATTCTCAGTAAATACTTTCTATTTAAGGCGAAGCACAAAGATACAAGCCGACTTTGCAGATAGCAAGGCAAATCTCTTGTGAACAAACAGCATTTATTTCTTTTTATGTATGTATGTATTTAAGTTTTGTGGTACTAGGGAGTTAAACCCAGGGCCTGACATAAACTTTGCAAGTGCACTACCACTGGGCTGCTCCCCTTTCCCCTTTCTAATTTTTTTTTAAATTTTGGGTTAAGTTCTTGATAAATTACGCAGGCTGCCTCTCTCCTAGAATTTGCAATCTTTCTGCCTCTGCCCTCCGAGTAGTTGGGTTTGCAGGCTGCCCTACCGCACCTGGCAACAAGCAGTGCCCCATGTGCTGGGTTTACATAGTGGCACTCTGGACAGAACATTGGAGGTACTAGTTCCTCCAAATTTACCTCCACTTGATAAACATAACTATACATATGGAAATAAAAATGGCTTGAGCTTACTTTTCAAAGAAAAGTAATACAAAGACAGGAATAATTTAAAACTTAAAAAAAATTTTTGTGGAAACTTGGTAAATAAGGCAAAATTGTTTGAGGATTTGTTATGTGCCACCGAGTTGTATACAACTTATAGTGACCCTCATAGACTTTTCAATGGCTGATTGTTTCAGGATTGCCTTGGGAGTAGATTGCCACATCCTTCTCCCATTTTTGTAGCGCTGGGAATAGAACCCGGGACACAGAGACAGCAGAGAAATGCTCTACCAAGTGAGCTAAATCCTAGCCCTGTTTGAGGATTAAGAATTTCTTTTAGAATGGTGAGGCTGGGGTTTAGCTCAGTTGGTAGAGTGCTGCTCTGCTATCTCTGAGGAACCAGGTTTGATCTACAGCACCTGAAGAAAACTGGAGAAGGAAGTAGCAATGCAATCCCCAAACAATCAGCCAATGAAAACCCTATGAAGGTCACTATGAGTCAAATCAACTTGGTGGCACCTCACAACAACAACATTAGAATGGTGGGTACTCAACCTGCTATCATGAACCTTGTTATTAATAACTGAAAAAACCTTTTCAATTCTCTAGATAATTTGAATATTATATGATGGATACATGCACCAAAAAGTGACAAGGCACCCATAAGTATATACAATTTATATGTATCAGTTTTTAAAAAAGAAGAAGAATAGTAACTGGAGTTAGCAGGTTCTGGCCATTTATTCCTCTAATCAGAAAGGCTTCTCAAAGACATGTTCTTTTGGAACAATTGAAAAAATGGAAAGCATGCTTCACATTCAAAGCACATGAAATTTACTGAAAAGAATATATTAATTGATGAAATCAAAATGAAAAATCACCATAAGACAAAGAGAAAAATCAACAGATAGTAGTTCATTTATTTTTTCAGAATTAAGTAGGCTAGGAGAATGCAATGAAGAACCTAAAGTGCATCTTGGAAAGAGGAAACATGAAAAGATATATTTGGAAGGATGGATTGCAAAATGCATTTTATGAGTAGAGTTTGGACTCAGAGAATGAGTTAACAGATGTGATGGTATATTGAAAAGTCAAAATGAATGGACCTTTTCAACTTTAAATATGCTATATTTGCCAATGGGGGGTTAGCTCAGTTGATTTAGTTCAGTTGGTAGAGTACTTGCTGTGCACACTCTGAGGCTCTTAGCTCAATCCCCATCACCACAAAAATGGTGGAAGGACCTGGCAGCTCACTCCAGAAACAATCAGCCATTGAAAACCCTACAAATACCAGAGAAACAATGACATAGTGCTTGTCATGGCACAGTGTGAGGGGGTGTTTCATTTTGTTGTATGTAAGGTTGCAATGAGTGGAACCCAACTTGACAGCACCTAAAAATAACAAGATATTTGCTAACAGAATGGATCTTAAGTATCCTTACCACATGCAACAACAGCAGCAAAAAGTAACAAGTTTTATATGTGTGAATTGATTGATGTGTTAATTAGGCTTAGTGTGGTAATCATTACACAGTTTTTGAGTCTGTAAAAATCATTATGCTGTACATCTTGTTGTTGTTGTTAGGTGCCGTCGAGTCGGTATCCGACTCATAGCGACCCTCTGTACAACAGGGGAAACACTATTGTCAGTGCTTCTCTGCTGTTCATAGGGTTTTCAATGGCAGATTGATTTTTGGGAGGGGGTTGCCAGGTCCTTCTCCCAAGCCTACAGCTTCTGGTGTTCCCAGGCGGTCTCCCATCCAGG